>JAJOZX010009204.1:0-161374 GCA_023014485.1 Bathynomus jamesi | reverse complement strand
GGACAGTGTCTCCATACTTATTTTTTGACCAGGGGCAAGTTAAACACCCTCATGAACTCTGCCGGGATATAGCTATGGGTAAGCATGGCTGATAAGAACAATGATATATGCAGACATACTACGTCATACTTCTACACATATTCATATATACTGGTCCTAATCTGAGTCTACGATGAAAGCACCACAAATCGTAGGCGTCTTTCGATTCTCTCTTCAGGGGGGCAATAAAATCTTTCCATCCAGGAATAATCTTTGTATTATAGTTGTAAGATTTAATCAGGGGGCTTCCTGCTTCTCTTAACAGGGATACTATCTTACTATAATACCTATCTATGAGTTTACAGAGAGAATCATTTGAACAAGGATTACTACAGGCAAGATGCAAAATTTCTAAATTATTAAAGAGGTGACCTGTTCTGTCTTTGTATTTTATTCTTTGTTGCATATTAACATGAGAGCAATCGACGCGATTATTCTTACCTATTGAGTTCTTGTTATGTCGTGTTGCGCATAAATTAGTAAAAGTAATTAATAATTCTAATGGTCTATGATCAGAAAGAAGGAAATCATGCAGAATATGAACTCTAACAATTCGATCCTTTAGATTATTACTAGCGAGACAATGATCAGTCCAACTGGTGGTACCACTCATATCACTAACGTATGTAAAATTCCCACTGGTTACTCCTAATACATCTATATCACTTATACTTAATTTGGCCGATTCGCACATGTTACCCAATTCTACAAAGAATTCCGAGTTCACATGCGCGTTAAAGTCCCCCATTATTATGCATTGAAAATAATTGGGGTTATCTGATAATGACTTAATTTTGTACAGCAAATCAATGTATTCATCTAGATTACTGCCGTTGTTGTATGGTAAATAGCAGTTTACAATTAATATGCAATCATTGTTCACTTGTAATTCAATGTCTAATAACCTTACAATCCTTACATTATCGCTTGTTAAAAATTTTGTTTCGACAAATTTTTCCTTATTAAGAAAGCAACACCACCAAAAGGCATTAATTCATTAATTCATCTGACAAGTCTACTGCTGATGACGCATGGTAAATAAAGTCATCATATATATATATATAAAATACTTCACGCACAAAATTACTCTGTTGTTATTATTATTATTATTATTTATTATTATTATAAATATATATATATGTAAGCCTCACAATGAAAGACATTCGGCCACTGCGTTCATAGAATTTTTCTTTGACACTTCAAAGGCTGGGCAACCCCCTAACAACTGTCGCTATTAGAGCCTTATGTCAGTTGTTATATTGTGTTTTACGTGTTTGTCACGAAAGTAACTTATAAATTTTTCATACTTTGCTGGATTTGAATTAATGATGATTGCTGTTCTCATCGCAGTCAATTGATGTTTTCCAGTTAGGCTCAATAAAGATTATAATTCTTCCAGGGTATGTTAGGTAAAGCAAGGTGATAAGGTGAGCTAAAGATAGATTCAGTTAAGTTCAGTTAATTATGCCTAGCTGAATTATACTTGGTTATATGATTTTGTTTCGTTGGCTTGGTTTGTGGAGATGCAAAATTTTTTATGGAAGAAAATGTTGCTTCTAAGGATGTTTCTAGGCGAACTTTTTTCAGACCCCTTGCCCCGAACAAAATTCGTCTGAACAGAACAGAAAAATGTTCGTTCGAAATAAAGGAAAAGTTGTGAAATTGCTAAAAAGTAAAGTAGAATACAGTAAGTCTACTTTATCCTACACACACACACACACACACACACACACACACACACACACACACACACACACACACAGCATATACTGTAAGTCAATTTTAATTTATAATACCACAAAATCTAAAATTATATATATATAATATGTATGTATGTTATGAAGCTCAAATTGGTCGAACATTTATGTAAATTTTCGTCCGTGACCATTTTTTTGCCCATTTGGTCGAACAGGTTATATGTTTTATATTTTAAATTTGTAATCCCTTTCGCTTGTGTTAAGATAGAAAAGGGTATTTCTATTGGAAAGTTTAGAGTAAACGTCGTCTTATCGTATACAATGATTAATTTTTTTTAAAATTTCACCCGCTTTAAAAAAAAAAAAAAAAAAAAAAAAAAAAAACTAGGTCAAATGAGTTGCCCTTTATGCTTCTTCGGACTTTATACACCCTCTGATTTGTTTTAGGTTAGGTTAACTAAACCCAATACAACCTGACCTATTCTAGCGGAACCTAACCTCAAGAAAGTAGATTGTGTGTATATATATATATATATAAATATGAAATAGGATCCCTCCTAAGGAGACGTAGTTTTACATTTAGGATAAAAACGAAGACGTAGAGCAAAAAAGTCATTATATTTGGCTGCAGCCGACGTTTCGGGCAACTCTACCCATTTTCAAGGCCTAATAAATAAAAAGCTAAAATTAATGCATGACAAAAATATATGAATGTCAAAAACTAAAACTAATTTATAGTACAGAATAAAACCACTTCAAGAATAAAAAATTAAAAAGCATAAAACAAACATAAGCCAAAAACAAAAAGTAAAAATTATATACATGACAAATATACACATGATAAAAATAAAACTTAAAAACTAAAAACATTCAAACAAATTAGTTAAAAACTTTACTAATAAAAAGTTAAATGAAAAAACGCAAAAGTGCACCAAACATACCATGCTCACTTGACAGCCACAAACAACTGAGGCGAAAAGGAGACAGGGTCGGGGGGGGATTAGTTTGTAGGTATTTTAATTAATATAAAGGGGGTAACAACTAGAATCAGGGTATACAGGGTATAGTCTCGCCCTTATTTTCTGGATCCTGGTCAGGTCATTAGGAATTTATCTGACTATACCCTGTCAAAGCGTGAAAGTTTTCTCTTGTCTCTTGGCCTTAAGTTCAAGTTTCCCAATTTGCGTTTTAAACCTGCTGACTTTTATTTTTATTTTGAAAGGATAGCCCATGATCTGAAAGTTCTTCCAACCGTTGATGCTAATGATTTTGGTAAGGTTAGACAACATATTTCCCAATTGTCCCATGAATTGTTTTCTAAAATTAAAGCTTTTAAGTTTTCTACAATTTTTCTGCATAGGGAGGACCGTGAAATTTTAAAAGGTTTGGGTGTAAATGAATCTATTGTTATTACTAAACCAGAGAAGGGTAGTGGTGTTGTGGTTATGAATAAAACGGATTATATTAAAAAAATGCTTGATATTCTTTCCGATTCATTAAAATTTGTTAAGATAGATGAACAGGCTTCTAAAATTATTCAGCGATTGGAAGACGAGGTTAACCGTGTTTTGCTTAAGCTTAAACATGATTGTGTTATTAACTCCTCCACTTATGATGAACTGTACGTTTCAGGCTCTTATTTGAGCCTTATGTATGGTCTGCCTAAGGTTCATAAAGTCGGTGTTCCATTGCGCCCAATTTTAGCGTCTTATCCTTTGGCTAATTACAAACTTGCCAAATTTCTTGTCCCACTGTTATCATCATTTACTGTGAACTTGTACAGTGTTAAGGATAGTTTTTCTTTTGTGTCGGAAATTAAGAAGTTTAATATGAATTCTTTGTTTATGACAAGTTTTGATGTATCTTCCCTCTTTACAAATGTCCCCTTGGATGAGACCATTACAATTATTTTAAATAAAGCTTTTCCACAGCCGGACTCACTTTTTCACGGCTTTGGCAGAGCACAGTTTGAACAGCTTCTGAATTTGGCAGTCAAGGATAACTTTTTTAGTTTTCAAGGGGTAGTTTACCGTCAGTTGGATGGAGTGGGGATGGGGAACCCCTTAGGTCCCGTTTTTGCGAATATTTTCATGTCTCATCTTGAGGAAAGGGCCTTCTGTGAGTGCCCCCTCACCTTAAGCCGAAATTGTACAGACGTTATGTTGATGATACGTTTTGCTTTATTCCAAACGGATAATCAATCAGTTCAATTTTTAAATTTTCTGAACACACTGCATAAGAACATTATATTTACGCAGGAAAAGGAAGTTCAAGGTTCTATTCCTTTCCTTGATGTTTTGGTTTCCAAATCAGGCTCGACTGTTTTAACTTCGACATACCGGAAGCCTACTTTTACGGGTTTAGGTTTTAATTTTTATAGTTTTTGCGATTTTAATTACAAACTAAGTTCCATTCGCACTTTAGTGCATAGAGCTTATAATATTTGCTCAAACTTTGCTCTGCTTCATAATGAGTTTGAATTCCTTACTGATTTTTTCTTTAAAAATGGTTTTCCACGGGATCTTGGTACAAGGTATTATTGGTAAATTTCTTAATAATGTTTATTCCCCCAACCTTATCCCAACGTATGATGTTCCTAAGAATTGTAAATATCTTGTTTTACCTGATCTCTACCATTTTAACACTTTGTGAAAAAGCAATTGTTGAGTGTGGTGAGGAAATTTTATTTTCACACTGATTTTAAGGTTGCTTTTGTAAATAATAATACCCTTGAATGTTTTTCCGTTGTAAGGACAAACTCCCCCCTGCGATGAACTGTTCTGTCGTTTATTTGTTTACCTGCCCTGGGTGTTCCCAGGGGAACTACGTGGCAGCACAGTTCGTTCTTTGCAGGCAAGATTTTGCTCCCATAGGGTATTAGCCATGGACAGGGAAAGTTTTATCTAAAAAGGAACAGTCTGCCATTAGAAATCATTCTGTTAAGTGTAAGGTTGATATTTCCGTTAATAACTTTAAAATTCTTAAATCATTAAAATGCCCGTCCTCTCTCCGTATTTACAATCTCTGTGCATTAAATTTCTGAACTCCAGTTTAAATATTGATTCTAGTTGTTACCCCCTTATATTAATTAAAATACCTACAAACTAAATCCCCCCCCCCCCCTGACCCTGTCTCCTTTTCGCCTCAGTTGTTTGTGGCTGTCAAGTGAGCATGGTAGTTTGGTGCACTTTTGCATTTTTTCATTTAACTTTTTATTAGTAAAGTTTTTAACTAATTTGTTTGAATGTTTTTAGTTTTTAAGTTTTATTTTTATCATGTGTATATTTGTCATGTATATAATTTTTACTTTTTGTTTCTGGCTATGCTTGTTTTATGCTTTTTAATTTTTATTCTTGAAGGGTTTTATTCTGTACTATAAATTAGTTTTAGTTTTTTGACATTCATATATTTTTGTCATGCATTAATTTTAGCTTTTATTTATTAGACCTTGAAAATGGGTAGAGTTGCCCGAAACGTCGGCTGCAGCCAAATATAATGACTTTTTTGCTCTACGTCTTCGTTTTATCCTAAATATATTATATATATATAATGAAAATTATTTCACGAAAGTAACACGTGAAAAATATTTATGATGAATAAAACCACGAAGGAAAGGAAACACAAAATGGTGCTCAAGCGCTTTCGTCTAATGACATCCTCAGGAACACTCAGTGTTCCTGAGGATGTCATTAGACGAAAGCGCTTGAGCACCATTTTGTGTTTCCTTTCCTTCGTGGTTTTATTCATCATTATACACACACACACACACACACACACACACACACACACAATGTATGTATGTATCAGTGGTTATAGAGCTCATTTTGTAGGTGTATAAGAAATTACTGCGAGGTTCCACAAGGGAAAAGTATATGTTAATATTAATATTTGGATTTATTTTTGGCATTGAAGTTGAAAGCATTACAGAATTTAGAATAAGTAACGAATACATGCCCAGGGCCGGATTAACCATTAGGCTAATAAGACTGTAGCCTTAGGCCCTTATATTTTTTAGACCCTCGAGTTTAGGCCCTAATTTTTATATCATAAATCCAAACTCTTTGCCACAAAGTTAGTTAAGTAACATCATATATATAACTGCATAATTATATCTTCAGAGGTGGGAAATAAGAGTTTTTAGTTTTAGTTAAGAGGATTTTGTGTGTCATTATACTGTATCTGATAGTGTATTATTGTTGATATGTATGATTTTTATCCATTTTTGTATAATTGGCTTCAAAGGGTTAATCCGTTTCCGAAATTGTTTTTCAGACGTTGGGAATTTGGGCTTAGTGTAATGATCATTCACCATGAAGAAGGGGGGATGTTTTGTTTGATATTACAGTTTAAAGGCAGGAAAGAATAAATCATTCTCTATTTAGCTTTGATTTTTGTTAGTTGTTAAATTTGGATAAATATACATTTCTATTTGTTTGAAGATTTTATGAATTGTATACTATATAATGTATATATATAAACCCTTCCCTCTTATTGGCCTTAGGCCTCTCACAGCGTTAATCCGGCCCTGTATATGTCATATGCGTGTGTGTATGCGAAAATGTTGTGAAATTGTACTTTAATTATTATTTTCACTCTTATTACTTGTTTTACACTGATTTCTGTATTCTATAAACGGGCATCGCGGCCGGTTCTCAACTGAGACCTGAGCCTGCAGCCGACATCTTCCTTTGAACAAAGCGAGGGAGGGGTAAATTACAACGATTATCACTATTTTCTGATTTTATTTTAATTAAGACAATGAATATAACGGGAGAAATCGAGCGCGAATTTATAATTTAACATTTGGATCGTGGAGAGAGCTTCTAGTTAACTTTAAATCACAATTACATCTTAACCAAACCAAACACTCTTTATTACATCTCATCGCGCCTGAAAATGGCTTCTCAGTATGCCTCCGTCTTTAAGTGCATTTCAAATCTCTTTCCATGATGCCAACTAGTATTTTATATTTCAAACAATTACATTTTACGTGTGTTAATTTCATACAATGAAATCAATTTACTGATTATCATTTTACTACAGTCAAAAAAAAAAATATTAAATTTCCTATTTAAAAACCAATACACGATACTCGCCTCACCCTCTTTGAAGTAAGTTTTTAATAGGAAAACTTTTTTAACAAATTTAAAGGGATTGAAAGAGCAGACAAATTCCATGCTTTAGATATTTTGTATCATTTCATAAAAATCGAAAAGAAAAATATAGTTTTCACAGTTTGCATAAAATAACATTTCACACTAATCATCAAATGTACTTACTGCCTGTAACAAAGCTGTTACATGAACAATTTAGGATAATTTTCTTAAACTCAGTTACAACAAATTTCAGGTTCACAGTTCCATCGATTCCTCATCAAAGAGCGCTTTGCATTAAAAAAAATTATTTATATAGTTACTATCAGGACAACCATGGAAAGAAGAAAATGTTTATAAAACATACTGACCAGAGGTCACATAATATGACAAAGTAAAAAAGAAAACGACTTTGGGCAATATCCGAACACTTTCATTTATGACTTAGCCAAATAATAATCAGTGTACATCAGTTTCTAAATGTTGTTCAGATAGCTCTCCGCTGTCTTTCTGTCGAAAGCTGACAACGGACCTTTTAAATTCTCAATCGCAGCTCTCCTGCTTACTTCGCTAGAATGCAAGGAGTTGCATTACCATGCAACAGATCAGCATGCGTTGAGGTTCCGCTCTCTCTCGACTCGAAAAAATGGCGAAAAATTATGTCGTCCAATTCAAAGAGGATCAGGGGGATGGAGATATACTGCAAGTGGAACCACGTACCGGAATTGGACGGAATTCCCTATTCTAGAAGCTGACGAAGAAACTCATCACACTCATGTCAACTTTTTTCGGTGAGCGATACTCCTCTACTGGGTCCAGCTGAAAGGCTCCCTACATGACATTGATCAAACGATCACTTCGCCGTAGGCGTTTCACAACGAACCTACTGTGTGCCTATATGGACAGTAAAGCCTTAAACATTCGTTTAAACTCTCGTGGTTTGCCTACAGAGTAGTAAGACGCATATTCAGCTGAGCATCGAAACAGTGGGACCAAGATTGCTTGAAAATACCAGTAGACCAAATTCGCTCGAAACTGTTCTGCACTCGCTGCGTATTCGGTTCCATCTCTTTCTCTCTCTTGTCGGTGATCAATCAAATTACCTTATTTGGGTCAACTAAACGCAATCAGTGGAATTCGGATTCAATTTAGTTGCTTTCAAATCGAGCCATTTGAAATTTTGAAGAAAAATACCTAAAAATTTGTACTTCTAGGGATTACCACTTTTCACACTAAATTTAAAAAATTTCCTCGAACACTTCAGTCGAAACTAACCATAATTTCTCTGGTCAAATGTAAGGAAATAATGACAAAAATTACAGAATTTCGTAACACTTTGAGCCTGCCCTAATTACCAATAAAGTAATTTATGGCATTTACATCGAGAAAGAGAATAAAAATATATATCATCGAACAAACAAAACCAAACAATACTGCGCTGTATATAAATATGAAGGCGCCCAAACATAGTAACCCTAATTATAATTTTTTTATATCTGAATTTTTTCTCTCTTTTTATATCTCAATAAATTTATATCTGAATAGACAAGGTAAAGTTTAAGAAAAGAATTACCCATGTTTAATTTAAACCTACATTTTCACCAATTGATATTATATACGTCTCTCAAACAATATATTGTGTGGGATTGTTTTCTTTTCATAACGAAAACAAAATGACCTATCAAATGATCTACAATCCTAAAACGAGCAGTTAGATTAGCATTTTATAAAACAAAATTATGACCGTAAAGAGTGAAAAAATGTTTAATATCTACAAACTTTAATACGACACAAAAAAATAAAATGTAATTCGAACATCCTTGGTTTTGTTGTGATATCTCGTATCATGAACCGATACTTGACAGAATTCTTAATAGAAAGAGGCCCAGTTTAAAATATATATATATATATATATTGTTACGTATTGGAATGAATCATGAGTGTAGTAATGTCTAATTAAGAATTAAATGTTTGTTTATAAGAATTTAATAATGTTCATTTAAGTTTTATTAAATAAGAAATTAAAAATGGTTGTATTAAAAAAATATAGAAATACGAGTTGGCAACGCCTGAACACAGGCTAGAGGCTGGGTAGAAATGCCCGCGAGTCATCGGACGGCCTTGGGCTTCGTAAGGTGTTTTTTTGTGTTAAGATGTAATTGTAAATTTAGAATATTATTTCGTCTCTCTCTCCGGTTAAAATGTTAGTGTTACTCCCCCCCCCCTCGAATTACCCCGTTTATGTTAGTGTTTTCGGAATAAATAAAAGTCAGTAAAGTGTAATTAGAGTACAATTAATCCCCCGGTCTCCCTTGCATTGTTTGAATGATAACGGCTTTCCACTCGGTCATGCTACTCGTATTTATAAAGTACAGCGAAAAGAGTGTAAAGAGAATGAGGAAAGATAAGGAGAAATGGAATAAAGAAAGAGCAAAATAGTATAAAAACGCAAATAAGAAAGGTTAATAAAGCGTAATTACTAAATTTTGGTGGCAAGCAGTGGCCCTAATTACATTTACTTACGGGGCTTTCCCACGTGCCTTATATTTCGGTCAAAATTGTTGCTACCCGTATTATAGCATTAATAAATATTCTGTTTCGATTATTTAAATAGTAAGATGGATTGTGTACCCCATTTGCAAGCAAATTTCGATTTCCATTCCTTAACAAACCATTGTAACTGTTTTTCAAGATGGCGCCCATCATTTTCCAAATTTCTTCTAATACCGAGCATTTTCATAATTTTCGGGTTCAAAAAAAAAATTTTCTCTCTCTTTTTTCGTTGGAGTCTAGATTTCCAAACCGCTTTGACTCAAAATTTCTCTGACTCGTCTTGTTGAGACCGTTGTAATGTGGAGTAAAAAATTAGTCAAAATTTGAGAGTCATTTGTTTCCTCTTTCTTCGCGTTGTTTTCTTTAGATTTCGTTTTCGTTCGGTCGGAGAGAGAAATTTAAAAAATTGATAATTGCTGTCCGGTGACTCATTCATTTTTTTTCTTTCCTTCCACTTTTATTACCTGTTTAAGGCCTACCTATTTTGTGTTTACATTTCGGAAATAGTAATAATTGTGATGATAATAATAATAATAATGATTAATAAATAAATTTTACACTTACTTATATGAATTAAATTATTTTAGTTGTTTGAATAGATTTTGAAATGCATTTTTATACAGTAAGGTTTAAAATGTTTCAGCGTATAGGTACCGCATTTCTAGGTGTATTATGCATATAGTAGCGAATTGTAAAAGAATGAACATGTAACAAAATTTTCCAGAATTTATTAGTAGAGTTTTTAAGATTATTCTTTGAGTGGATGTGTCGCCTGTAAATCCTTTAGAGACACGAACATCAGATGTGTATAATTTTAAGGATCGCTTTGTAGTTTTCGCTTTATAGTTTAAGTTAATTTTAAGGTTTAAAGTCGAAAAATAATCGTTGAAGACACTAATTTATACTGCGTCAAATTCGGACTGTTTAAGTTTATTATGCTTGCCGTATATAAATTGTGCGAGACTTCAAAATAAGCAAAATTTGTTATAAAAAGATAAAAATTTGTTAAATTGAAATAGAGATATTGTTTTCATAAATTCTTTTGATAAATTAATTTTTTTTTTAAATTTTTTTTTATATATTCATTAATGTTTGTATTTTTATAGGTGGGCTGATTGTTGTTCTCTTTCTTTTCCTTCTTTCATTTTCAAGACAATTTCGAGTGATATTTTGTATACGTAGGCTAAGTTTTTTTTATTCTGAAATTAGATTTTATTGTGTTAAGGAGTGTGTTTTAACATTTAGATATGAAATAATGAAAAATGTTCGTTTTACGTTCGCGCGTTTGCATAGAGAATATTACAAAATTAGGTCCCGATGTACTGCAGTTAAATTCGGTTAGGAATATTTTTATAGAGGCTCGCTTATAAACAAAGCGAACACTTCATTATACAGGGTGTCCCACAAGTCCGGCATCATAGGAAAAATAAAAAAAGGCAAAACAAAAGCTTTTATTTACAGAACGTGCTCAATATGTCCACCATTGTTTTCAATACACAAATTTGGACGTTATACCCAGTCAGCAAGCACACGGTGAATGACGTCAGGAGTAATGGTGTTACATGCCCCAATAATGTGCTGCCGCAAATGTTCAACACCTAATTTTCTCTGCGTATACCAGCGCTTTCAAGTGGCCCCAGAGATAAAAATCTAGTGGCGTGAGATCCGGGCTTCTAACTGGCCATTCCAGAGGCCCTCGACGTCCTATCCAATGACCAGGGAATTGTTGGTACAGGTATTCCCTTACTTGGGTGCTGTAATGTGCAGGAGCGCCGTCTTGCTGGAACCATGTTGGGAAATTTCCTTCGTTCAAGACACTGGGAAATGCTTCTTCCTTGAGCATACGTAGGTAGGTGCCTCCAGTGACATGTTCATCGAAAAAGAGGGGGCCTATGATGCGATCCTTCCAAATGCCACACCATACTGTTTTTCATTTTAGCTATATTTACAAATGTGTGTGAATGGACGTGCTGTTTTACTCTCTATTAAACACCCAAATTAGAAGGGAAAAATCTATTCGGCGGTTATTCTGTTTACACCCTAAAGTGCATAAAGTATCAGTGAATCCGTGCATATAAATTATAAAGTGAAATCCATTAAAATAAAGTGCAATACAGTTTACATCATCTATCACCAGTTTTAACGTATATATTCAAAACGAAATAAGGTTGGGCATTCGTGAAAGTTTGAAATAAGGCAGGAAAAAGGTCATAAAAACGCAAAGGTCAGAAACCTCTCGAAATACACCCGACCATCGAAACATCGAAAGAAAGGAAACAGAAACCAAAAATAATAAAAAATAAATTAAATAAATAAATAAATAAAAAAATAAATAAATAAATAAATAAATAATTTGGGTGGGCACGTTTCGTTATAGAAAATTGTAGAAAATTACAAAATAAACAATAAACTTTGCAAAATATTTTAATATCTACGCTCCACACTAAAACCAGTATGCAAGTCAACATGGCAGAGGAAGGAAACAAAAACAGAAACCCATGCATAAAATGTGCATTAGACTGCAGCCTACATGCATTAAAGTGTGATGAATGCAGACTATGGATACACTACAAATGTAGTGAACTACCTATTTATTTCCTACTCATCCTTCAAAATTCAAAAAGGAAATTCTCATGCTTTAAATGTGCTCGTCAAATTTGCGATGACTATGACAGACAATTTGAAGAGCTTGAAGTAGAAGTGGCAGGTGAGTTACAGGAGGAGGAAATTATCATTGCAAATGCAGAGCTTGCTGAAAAAGTGAGAAACCCTCAGGATGAGACCCTAGAGAGAGGGACACTGCAAGCAAAAAGGGCACCAAAAGAGACAAAACAAAAACAAGAACAGGAAATAGACATTAAGACCTTCAACAAAGTGAACAACCCCACTGTACATAGTCACCAAAAAGCCAAAAGTGAAAACAAGAAGCCAGTATGCAAGTATTACAGGAGGGGCTTGTGTAAATATGGACTTAAGGGAAGAGAATGCCCATTTGCTCACCCACCACTCTGCAAAAAATTTATACACGATGGGAATGGCATTTCTGGATGTAGATCCAATGCAAGATGTCCCTATTTTCATCCCCAAATTTGCCAGAGCTCATGGTGGGAAAGAAGTTGTTTTAAAGAGAACTGCAATCTGGCCCACCTGAAGGGAACAATCCGATTCCAACCACATCAAACTCAACGGAGAGAATACCAGGATAGTGAGCCTACTATCCCTCAGCACTATTTGGCCCAAGGGGTGCAAGAAAACCCAAGACCAAATACCATTCCTGCACCCAGATCTTATGCTGATGTAGCGGGTCCAGGTAAGCCCACTGGTGAAAATAGTACAGCAAGCAACCATGAAACCCCATTGGGGTTTTACCACCTCATAAAACAAATACAAGACATTCAAAGCTCACTTGGGCTCCTCATACAAAAGCAAACGAGAACCCCAGCAGGAACCCTTCAAATGCCCTATATGTGGGAGATGAAACAAATGGCTCCACAAATGTATCAATAATTTACTTAAACATCCAGGGCCTTTACCCAAACTCAAACCATACCAAAGTACCTTACCTAAAGAGCCTAGTGGAACACACTACTAGCACAGTTATAGCCCTCACAGAAACACACCTGAACCCCATGATCATGAGTAGTGAAATTGCAATCAAAGGGTACACCACCCATAGATGTGACAGAGAAGACCGTCTAAATGGTGGTGTCCTGATGTACATCCCTGAAAACATTCAAAGTGAACTGCTCATGGCATACTCAAATGGAGCCTGTGAACTCCTAATCATCATGCTCAGCATAAATAAAGAAGACATAATACTAGTGAATATCTATAGCCCCCCAGATAGCTCCCATCTAGAGCTCACTGAAGTTCTGGAAAAAATCAGGCAATGCCCAGCTATTGTAGACTCAACAAGAGACTTAATCATTACAGGAGACTTTAATCTCCCAAATTGCACCTGGAACCAATATGGTGGTATGAAATCAGGGACAAAAAGGTCCAAATCAAAACACCTGAATGAGTTTATGGAAAAACTGCTCCTAGTACAACATGTCCACTGCCCAACTAGAAAAAATAATATCCTAGATTTAGTGCTGACAAATAATGCAACTACAATTGACCACATTGTTATAACACCAACTATACACTCCGACCACAATGTCATGCACATATTCACAAACTTGTCCCTCCACAAATGTAAGCAAGACCCATGCCAAACGAACTTGCCATACTCTGACCTAAACCTGCACAAGTCAGACTGGACATCAATAAATAACTGTCTGGGAGAAATAAACTGGGAAGATGAATTAGAAAACCTAAAGCCAGAAGAATGCTGGAGTAGAATACAATACCTGCTGTCATCAGCATTATACAAACACACACCAAAGAAAAACGATAGTGCACAGAAGCACCGGACAAAAGAGCACAGATACAGAAGGACACTTATGAGAAAGAGAACAAAGCTATCTAAACAACTGACAAAGCAATTAAGTGATACAAGACATAGTAACATCCGGAATCAGATACTGATGTTAGAACTTAAAATAAAGGAGTCAACCATAAGAGAGAATATTGATAATGAACACAAAGCTATTGGCACTATAAAGGAAAATAGCAAATTCTTCTTTAGCTATGCTAAACGCAAAGCAGTTATCAAAACGAGCATTGGCCCATTGCTTGCTAAAGATGGACTAACTCTCACATCTAATACACAGGAAATGGCAAACATTTTACAATCTCAATATGCTTTAAGCTGGAGTACCCCTGTAGTAGCAAAGAAAATAAAAACTACAGCATTTTTTGATAGAGAAGAAAATGACCAAGACAGACCATTATTGGAAGATATACAAATAACCACTAGAGATATACAACAGGCAATAACAGAGCTACCGGGGAGTTCAGCCCCTGGTCCAGATGGAATTGGAGCCAAGATTCTTAAGGAATGCAAACATACTTTATCTCTGCCTTTGAAAATCCTGTGGAGATCCTCACTAGACACCAGTAGAATACCACCAATCATGAAACAAGCAAATATTACCCCAATCTACAAAGGAGGCAAAAGAAAGGAAGCCAAGAACTATAGACCCATATCTTTGACTTCCCATATTATTAAAATATTTGAGAAAGTCCTGAAAAGGCACATTGTCAGTTTTATAGAAAATGAACATCTCTTAGAAGACTTTCAACATGGCTTCAGACACAAGAGATCCTGCCTTACTGAACTTATAGACCATTGCAATACAATCCTACAATACTTGGGAGAAAACCACAATGTTGATGTCATCTATCTAGACTTTGCAAAAGCTTTTGACAAGGTTGACCATGGTATATTATTCCATAAACTAAAAGAACTTGGTATTTGTGGAAAAGTAGGAAAATGGATCCATGCCTTTCTCTCTGACAGAAAACAAATAACAACTGTAAATGGAGCAAGATCTATAGAAAAAGAAGTGATTAGTGGAGTGCCGCAAGGCACAGTACTAGGACCAATTCTATTCATTATAATGCTAAACAATATAAACTGTAACCTAGGAAGCTCTCTCCTGTCATTCGCAGATGATACCAGAATACTAAGACCAATTACAGAAAAAGAAGACTGTGTAGAGCTACAAAAAGATCTACAAACTATATATGCATGGGCAGATGCAAACAATATGGCCTTCAATGAAGACAAATTTGAACTAATTAAGTATGGACCAAATAAATACCTGAAAGAACAATTCAACTACACTGGACCCACAGGAAAAGATATTGCACAAACTGATCATGTCAGGGATCTAGGGATTATATTATCTGAAGATGCAACATTCAACAGGCACATTGACAAAGTAACCTCATCATGCAAACAACTAATAGGATATATACTGAGGACATTCAGAACTAGGGACAGTATGACCATGCTTACCCTGTGGAAATCACTTGTCCTTCCACGCATTGACTACTGCTCTCAATTATGGTTTCCCCACAAACAGAATGAATTGCAAAAAATTGAGGGCCTACAAAGAACCTTTACCTCGTATATTAAACAACCTGATGGGCAACAGGTGAGTAAAAACAAATTAAACTACTGGGATAGGCTTAGAGGCCTCAACCTTTATTCCATAGAGAGAAGGTTTGAGAGATACATCCTAATCTACACCTGGAAAATTCTAGAAGGGCTTTTAGTTGCCCCCAATACTGAACCAATTGTGCCCACCTTAACAAAAACTGGCAGAATGTGTAAAAAATATCACCTCCCACCAAACAGTCTGAGAAGGATTCAAACCCTTCAATATAATAGTATCTCTAGGCAAGGTTCTCGCCTGTTTAACTCCTTGCCTCAGTACCTTAGAGACAGTGGCGGTTCCTCATATGGGCAATATGGGCAGCCGCACAGGGCGGCATTTGTGGAGGGGCGGCATGAGCGCCTGCAAAAAAAATAAAAATAAAAATAAGAATAAATAAATAAAGAAATAAATAAAAATAAAAAATAAAATAAATAATAAAAGATCAATGACTTTGCATCAAGGAAGGTAAGAAGAGTCAGGCTTTAGATGGCAGTTGTGCTGTGGTGCAATTTATTTTGTTTCTTGTTCAAAGTGTAGCATAATAATTACCCTCTCTTAAGTGTCTTATTCTATTTATGTGATAGAGCATTTGTACAATTTAGAAATTTGATTCTCTAGTTTATTTATGGCAGTTGTGCAATTTAATTTGTATTTTTCGTGTTCATAGTATCATAATTACATTCTCTTAAGTGAGTTATTCTATTTACGTGATGAAGGATTTGTAAAATTCAGAAATTTGAGTCTTTGTTTTGGTTCTGAAGTTCCAACAATTAGTCCAATAAAAAGTTATTTTGTGAAAGAGTTATGTCTGTCCTTTATTTTGGGGGGATTCGAATGTGTGTGTGTTGGCGAACAGGGGGGGGGGGCGCTGAAGGTGAGGTTCGCCCAGGGCGCCATGTAAGCTAGGACCGCCACTGCTTAGAGATATAAGTGTAGTCCCAGTAGATACTTTTAAAAAACACTTGGACATGTTTTTAGCCAACATACCCGACCAACCCACAGTGTCAGGGTATTCCTCTGCCAGACCAGCCCCCACAAATTCAATAGGGGACCAAATCGTATGGCAGGAGCAAGAGAAAAGAAGGGTGGCGACCCCGTCGTGGCCCCGCCTCAGGAGGCGCTGAGTGGACTTCGTGGGAGCAGCGCACCCTTGAGGCAGAAGCGCTTTAAGGTAAATTTAAGGTAAGGTAAATACCATCACCCGAGATGCACTTTGTTCCTTTGAAGAGGTATACCAGTGAGGGTTGTTTTGAGACCAGTAGCTGGTGTTCTGTCGATTTACCTCACCATTTCCATAAAAAAACAGCCTCGTCACTGAACAGAATGGTGGACGGGAAATTGGCATCCCGAGCATATGAATTATGGTTGTAGAAATAGAAAAATATGAATTTCTCCTATGATGCCGGACTTATAGGGCACCCTGTACAATGATTTGTTTGGATTTTTGTTTACATAGTAGGTTGCGTGTATTTTTGGGTTCATAATATCTGTTCTTATTTAGAATAACGATGTAAATTTGTATTAGTTTAACTTGGAAACGATAAATTCCTGGAATTCTTGTGATTTACAAACCATACTGGGTTTTGTGTTGCAGGAGAGAGTTGTCTCTCAAATGTAATTTAAGAGTTTTCCTCCTATGAAATTTAACGTTTCAAGTTGCAGTTAATGTATTAAAGTAACTCTTCGATATTAATATTTAAATTTTTTATATTTAATGATTCTGTTTTGGAAAATTGTTATTTTTTAAACTTCAGTTCGGTTTACTAATGCAGTTAAAACTTTAGCTAGAGTGTTAACCGGAGATGGAGCCTTTTAGATGGCCAGTAACGTTTTTGTGGTATCTGTGTGTGCTTCCCCCAAAGTGTAAGAGGGTTCGTGATTTTCGAGGATTGATGACATGAAGTTTCTGGGGTTTCATTTTTGTCTTTTGTATTTAAATGTATCGATGTAATTTCCGAAGGTAGTTTGAATAATAATATTGGTACTTGTGGGTTATCTGTCGCCACTTTTTAATTTAATTTTCCAACTTTTTCACAAATACAGATGTGTGTTGTCATGTTGCCATTTTTACAAAAATATACTATTTTTTTCTTAAATTATTTTTATTTCTCAAAATAACAAACATTAATCATATTATTCGGGTGGCATGAACGCGGCGATGGCCTCCAGGATGCCGTCGAATGGGTCGACACTAGCGGGTAGCTTGCTCCTCCACATGAACTCGGCCAGGTAGGTCTTAAGATGGTGTCGGGCCGTTCCTCGTGACGCTTGTTCCTCCACTTTGCTGATCCCCACAAGCGTTCGATATTTTGAGTGTGGACTCCGGTATCTGCATCAACGAAATTGTATCGATGATTAACCTTGAAATGTTGGAAGCCAGCCTCCTGGAGGTCGGTGGTCTTATATCCTCGCCAGCTGTCGGAGTAGATAATGGAACCTTCGGCGATGTTTTCCACAATGGCAGCCAAGAGAGTTGCAGCAGAGCGGTTGGGAACTTGAACGATGAAGCAGTCGTTTGTTTCACGGCAAATTCCTCCGAACATCCATTGTTGTGGTAAAATGCGTCCGGCATTGTTTTTACGCCTCGTGAACAGGCTCTCATCGATCTCAACCACTATTCCTTCGCCGCCGATCTTGGTTTGCTCTAGGTTGGCTAACCTAACCTAACCTAACCTAACCACACACTAACCTAACCTAACCTAACTAAAAAATAAATGACCCACAAGTAAAAAGTGGAAACAGATAACCAATAGGTATATTAAAAAGCGGCGACAGATAACCCACAAGTACCATAATATTTTTTAAATTATAATAATGGTTACTATGTATGGGCGCTTTATATTTCTACTGTGCAGTATTGTTTCGTTGCGTTTGACGATTTTTTTAATCTTCTCCGATGTAACTGCCATAAGTGATCTTATTGGTAGCTAGGCGTATTGCGAAGGGGGAATTTAACTTCAACATTTTAACCGGAGAGAGAGACGAAATAATATTCTAAATTTACAATTACATCTTAACACACAACACCACCTTACTAAGCCCAAGGCCGTCCGATGACTGGCGGGCATTTCTACCCCCTCTAGCCTGTGTTCAGGCGTTGCCAACTCGTATTTCTATATTTTTTTAGTACAACCATTTTTAATTTCTTATTTAATAAAACTTAATTGAACATTATTAAATTCTTATGAACAAACATTTAATTCTTAATCAGACATTACTACATAAGGTTAATTAATTACTGGTTATTAATTAACCATTCGTTTATGTATTAAATGAAAGGACTCCGTTGAAAGCAAATTGTTGCCTTTCTTAAAAGGTTTAAATGGCACATAAAATTACACCTTATGAAAGGTAAATAATTCCTACAAATGGGATCTATCAAAAAAGAGAATCTTATTTGGGGTATATAAAGATTTTGCGCATGGCAACTAAATCGAACCATAGAACACAGAGGAGGGTATGAGAAAAAAAAAACCGTTAGGGAGTGCATTCCAAACAGTGGTCGAGTAAAGATCGTTCTTACGAACCTTGTGTGTTCAAATTAAGTAAGAATTAAAAGTAATTCTTCCTGCAAGAACAAAAACACGTTCTTCATAAAAATTTAGTTTACGTATAAATTTATAAAAACGGTGCCTTCGAAATAAAGGAAACTTCGGGTAGAACTTAAAAGTGGAATAGTTTAAAAAATCGACTAAAATCTCGTAAAGAAAGCGAAACGAAAATTCGCGTATGAAATAATTCAACTAAGTTTCCCCTATAATAACAGAAAATGAACTTCGTTCAAATAACATAAAGCGAACGTCACCCTTCAAAAAATTCTGTCTTAGAAAACGTGAGGGACTCAAATGTGAATTCTTGTTTCTATGCGGTAAGAGATATATATAAAGAAGAAAAAGAAGAATGCGATCTTAATTACAATGAATTAATGTTTTCCAAAGGAATCGGGTACATCTATAAGATCTTCAGAAGCTAAGGCTAACAAAGACCCTAAGATCCACTCTAAGGTTAGCCTGAGAGAAAGGAAAGAGGAGGGGGTAATTATTGAAATTATACATTCCCTTTTGTACTCTCTTCCCTTATAATTAGACCATTTCATTTAATTGCTTGTATTAAGATTGATTCTCAGAATTCTTAACAAAAAGGTTAATTGTCTCAAATATCTTTAAAAGTAGTAAAGGTGGTATTATAGTCTCGGACATCATTCGAATCTTGGAATTTTCATCTTGTATTTAGGTATTTTGAGCAATTCTAAGACACTTTTGTTCTATGGCATTTCTGTCGCAAATTACAAATAAGCGAGATATTTAACATTTTAATATGTATGTGTTACGAATAAACGAGATATTTAACATTTTAATATGTATGTGTTACGAATAAACGAGATATTTAACCTTGAATACTGTTGATGGTTTTGTTTGTTTGAACCAATCACAGCAGCTTAGCATAGTGAGTCGGTTGGTGTCGGCCAATCACAGCTCAGCATAGTGAATCGGTTGATGTCGGGAAAAAATTTGAATCAGTTTCACCATGGCTGACTTGTGTGCGGGTTGTGAGATCGATTACTGGTCAGCTATTGCGAAATACCATGGCAATTATTACAGTGTTAACGGTGAAGCGGTTCTGTTATTAAGAAGAGACGGCATTCTTCCAACATCAGTTCACTGTTAGGTTAGGTCAGGTCAGGTCAGGTCACGTTAGGTTAGGTTATAGTTTCGGACCACGATTTTTGGAAGTTGAAATTATATTTTTCCAACGTTAGGTTCGATGTGTTTTGCACGATTCTGACGTAGATTTCTGTAAGAAAACACTAGATTCAGAGATGGGGGGGCTATCTCAAAAACTAGTGATTTTCGATAGAAATGAAGGTCAGCATCGTTCAAAACACATCGAAAAACGGGTAATTATGTCGCAAATGACATGGCCTGAAGTTGCAATAAAAAATACATTTTTCTAGTGTATTTTGGTGTGCTCTGTTCAAATATAACCTTCATTTCTTGTGCAAATGAACAGAAATACGTGTTTGGGCCATGCAATGACAACCGTATTTCTGTTCATTTGCACAAGAACTGAAGGTCATATTCGAACAAAGCACACCAAAATACACTTGAAAAATGTATTTTTGACTACATTTTATACAATAAAGCATGACCCAACATGTTCATTTTACGAGATCTCGTAAACGACGCATTACCACAGGAAACGTGCAAAACACCTTAAGCAGAAAAGTTTGCTCTCGTCTTTTTCGTTTAAATTAACGAAAATATTACGACTTAACCTAACCAATCAAGGCGTACAGTGACCTAACCGGACATTTAATTAATCATTTAATTAATCATCTAGGGCACATGACGAATCAAGTTCTCAAAGTCGAAACCACACGAACGGCACGTCATAATTCTATCACAAACACCACCAAACAGAATTCAATTAGAACAAAAAAATAGCCAGAACAGAAACCAAAAAACTAATTAAGTCGCAGAGTAACATAACGTCATACCACCCCCGACTACAAATACACTATATATATATATATTATATATATATATATATATATATATATATATATATATATATATATATAGGGTGAACCAAATGTAGGTGGACAGTAAATGATAACGTTTATTTTGAGAATACATATTTAATTTTTTTGTATACTATAATACAAAATAAAATTAAATAAATTTTAGTTATAATATTTAATATAATATAACACAAACACCATAGTTATAATGAACACCATAGTTTATATAACACAAACCGTATTCAACCTACTGTCCACCTACTTTGGTTCACCGTGTATATATATATATATAAAAAATGTTAAACACAGACCGTGCATGGAACAAGGAACTCTTCTGGGAAAATTAAAGCCACTATAGTCCGAATAAGTAATGGGAAATGACAAATACCATAGTTTTTCTTTTCATGATGCTAGCCCGACGTCGGGCTAGCATCATGAAAAAGAAAAACTATGGTATTTGTCATTTACCATTACTTATTCGGACTATAGTGGCTTTAATTTTCCCAGAAGAGTTCCTTGTTCCATGCACGGTCTGTGTTTAACATATAAGTTTCTCAGGGGACCATTCTGAGTTGTGTGTATATATATATATATATATATATATATATATATATATATATATATATATATATAAGCGCGCACAGGACAAAAAATTAGTCACCCCTAATAGCACCGATAGTAGGAAGTTCAAGGTCACACAGAGGGCGCTGATGTAGCATTGGTAAGTGACAAGTAGCGGTGACGTAGCACACAGGATCAGATCTGTTTCGTGAGGTGGTGAAGAACAAAGTGTGTGTTGGATATAGTCTGCAAAATGGGTCGTGAGGCAGACGTTACTCTGGCAAAAAGGAGCCATCGTGTTTGGCAGAGCCCACGGACACAAAATGTCTGAAGTAGCCCAATTTGTTGGTGTGTCAACGCGTACTGTCCAGCGAGTTTACAAAGAGTGGCGTAGTTCGCAATCACTGGCAATCGACGGCGTAACTGTGGCCGGAAAACAATTCTCGACAATAGGGGCCGCCGCCATGTTTCTCGTCTAGTAACTGCAAATCGTTTTCAAACCAGAGAACAATTGCTCCAAGAAACCAATGAGTTCTCCAGCGACCAATTTCCGAACGGACATTGCGACGCGAACTGCATGCGATGGACATCTGGAGCAGGGTACCACGGAAGAGGCCGCTGTTAACAGCAAGTCACAAATTGGCACGTTATAAATGGGCTCAGAGGCACAAAAAACTGGACTGCGGCAGATTGGAAACGTGTAATTTGGTCCGATGAGTCCCGTTTTTGTTTGTTCTCCAATGATGGGAGGCGACGAGTACATCGCAGGTCCAATGAAGCCTTTAATCCTGAATGCGTCGAAGGTGTTGTTCAGGCTGGAAACAGAAAGTGAAGCGCAGAATAGACACCTACGGACTCTGGCGGAACTTCGGGACCGGCTGATGAACGAGTGGCAGCAAATCGATGTTCAGTACATGCACAACCTCGTAGAGTCTCTGCCTCGCCGGATTCGTGCGGTTATCAAGGCCAGAGGCGCCGTCACACGTTATTAGGTACATTCTGAGAGGGGTGACTAATTTTTTGTCCGGTGTGCTTATATATATATTTATTATTATTATTATTATTATTATTATTATTATCTACAAGTTTGCACAAAAAATGAGTGACAAATTTGAATGAAGTGACTAAAACTACCTCATAAAAAGTTATTTTGATTTACAGGTCCAGCCCATGTCATTTAAAACATACTAACTGAAAAACGTTTGAAGAATATAATTTCAACTTCCAAAACTCGTAATGTCCGAAACTATAAATTTACCGAAGTAAATTGATGTCAAGGTTCATTGTAAGTGATTTCATGCTAAACTTTGTCTATCAGTCAAACTTAATACTGGTCTTTTGAACTTGTAGTATGGGCGCGATTATCCATTTTGAATGATCTGACATATTACCATAAGGCTGTATTCGATTAAACAACTACTGATTGTAGATTAAATTATCTAACAGTCGTATTTTGACTGCTTCATATTAATTAAAAATATCAAATTCTTGAAGTAAGAATCAATGTCTCAAGTGTCATTTCCATAAACAAATCTTTATTACTGTCAAAACTGTTATTTCCATTATAATTGATTTTAAGTCTTGAATATACTATTTTTGTAAAAAAGTGTATAATTATCCCCCTAAACGCGAATAAACAGAGAAATACAAAAGTATAAATATCATCAATGATATAAAGGGTGATCCAGAGAAATGGGACCCAAAAGAAACTCCTGTAACTCTTAAAGTATAAGTCCTTTTATAAAATCATACGCATCATTCGAAAGAGGATAGTTACAAGTTTGTACAGGATTGTATAGGTTTTGACAATACAAGACAAGATAAGATACAAAACAAAATAAAAGTGTTAGTTAAAACTAACCCTTCAAGATGACTGCATGGACTGTGGAACAGCTGCGTTTCATAACTGAGCAATATTATGAGCATGGAAGTGTAGTTTCAGCTCAAAGATCTTCAAGACAAATTTTCAGATGTCAAAATCACCTTCTAAGAAAGTAATCCGTCGGTGTGTCAGAAATCTTCCCTAACTGGCAGCATTGGAAAAAGAAAACCAACTGGAAGAGTGCGCACAGCAAGGATAGACGAGATCATTAACAGAACTCATGAAATTGTACAGGATAATCCTAACATAAGCATCAGACGTGCTTCTCAGCTGTTAGGAGTTGGATATGGAACAACACACCGTATATTCAAGCAAAATTTAATGCTCTTTCCATATAAAATTCAAACAGTGCAACAACTAAACGATGGAGATTTCGCACGAAGACGACAATTCTGTCAATGGATCCAACAGAAGGTAAATGACACCACCAATTTTCTAGCAACTTTGATTATGTCAGACGAAGCCATTTTCACTTGAATGGAACTGTAAACAAACAAAATTGTCGTTTCTGGGCAACAGAAAATCCATTGAATATTACCGAAGTCCCGTTGCATAGTCAGCGTGTAACTGTTTGGTGTGGTCTTACTGCATCTCAGATCATAGGGCCGTACTTTTTCGAGGATTCCACCGGAAACACGGTCACTGTAAATGGTGATCGCTACGAAAAAATGTTGACCGATTTCCTTATTCCTAAATTAAGAGATCTTTGTCTAGAAAACCACTGGTTCCAACAAGACGGAGCTACCTGCCATACCACGAGGAACTGCATGGCAGTTTTGCGTCAAACGTTTCCAGGCGAGTTAATCTCAAGATTTGGAGGCGTTGAATGGCCCGCAAGGTCTCCGGATTTTTCTCCCTTAGATTATTATCTCTGGGGATTTAAAGAGTAGGGTCTACAGAAATACCCAACGACCTTGCAAGAATTGAAGGCCGCCATCACAAATGAGATACAGGCCATACCACCGCACACTCTTGCAAAAGTGATGCAGAACTTACAAGCGAGAACACTGGAATGCTTGGCAACTAATGGAGCACATTTGAAAGGAGTCATTTTAAAAAAATAAATATTTCATAATAAACTTGTAACTCTACTCTTTCGAATGATATATAGTTTTTATGAAAGGAATTAAATATTAAGAATATTTGGCTTTTTTTTATGGGTCCCATTTATCTGGATCACCCAGTATAATAACCTTGGGGTAAAACGAATGAGGTGGTTAAATTGACAACAGGTCAAAGAGAGGTATAATTAATACCAATAAATTCATAATTAAAAGTAAATACATAAAGTATAAACACAAAAGAAACCACCTCGTTACGTCACTATATATATATATATATATATATATATATATATATATATATATATATATATATATATATATATATACTTACTTTCAATAAAAAGTAATCTCAAAGCCATTGCTAATAGTATACTGGAAAATCTAGTTATTTATGTAATTTTAACACTTCGTTACTGCATATGTATAAAAGTTTCAGGCATTTAGGATAATTCGATTAAGCGATTAATGACTTTGTGAAGGTGAAGTTAGTAATGCGTATTACATATGTTTGAGGGTCCCCATTGGACTATGATCCAATGGGAACGAGTATTTTCACGAACTTTCTCCTGTTCTTCTCCACACACTTTCCCGTCCATCGAATGTTCGAAGATTAAATTTTGATTCGTCGTGAACAATACTCGTCCCCATTGGACCATAGTCCAATTGACATGCTCACGAGCGAAAGCAAGACGAGCATTGCGGTGGTGTGGGAGCAATTCCGGGCCCATTGCTGGACGTCTAGCATGTAAGCCACTTTCTATAAGTCTCCTAACGGTTCGCTCCGATACACTGACGTCTCGAGACCTTTCCAGCTCATTGCGGACGTTTGTAGCAATCAAGCGACGATCTCGCAAAACACTCAAGACGCTGAAACGATCGTCACGGGCAGATGTGCAGCGCGATATCCTCTAGATCCTGGTCTCCTGGTGTACTCTCCTGTCTCCACATAACGTTGGTAGACACGTCGAACCGTTGTTGTTGGAATTCCTAGCGCATCGGCGACGTAATGCTGGCTCCGATCATCATCAATTAGGGCGACGACTCTTGCGACGTTCACGATACTCAAATCCATTGTAAATGTCCAATTCTGAAACCCAAAAGAATTAGAAGTCTATCTGTTACTAAACGCAAATGCCTACTCCCACTAGTGGAAGAAAAAAGTGGCACTAGCAGTCTAAGAACAAGTGAATGTCAAACTGTCGAATTCTTAAAAGAAGTCGAAAATTCGTTACAGCTAGTGTGTTCGCAGGTGACGTTGTTTTGTCTCATTATTTGGTTGCCTCATAGACTATATTTTCAAATTTTAAAACTTTTATAAACAGAAGCTTGTCCACTTTTTGCTTTTCGCTATATTCGAAGTGGGCCGATTTTTCTGCCGCTCAGTGTATAAATGCAAGCGTTAAAATAAACTTCAAAATTTTAGACCGTATAAAAGTGTACAAAAGTGCAGAGGTCGCCCTTCAATTACTACTAAAGTAATTTATTTTTTTATTTAATTTATTACATTATTTATTTATTTTATTTTTAAATGCCGAAACAGCTGAACATAAATTTGTAAACTCAAATTTTCAAATAACAACATAGGTAGACTTTGTAACAAAAAGAAGTAAGGAAAAAGACAGAAAATTAAGCCTTGGACGGGATTTTTAAAATTTAAAGAATCTCTCTCCATGATACTCAAAAAGAAAGAGATGCATCAGCCTCCGACGTAAGCCGCTATGAAAAAAAAAAAAAAAGACATATTTGAGTCAAAAGAAAACGCCGAGTCAGGCAGCAGCGAAACAAAATGTGAGTAGATGGACTCGTTAAGATTTTGAAAATGCTCGGCGACATTCTAAACTCACTTTTGGAGCTAATTTTGGGAATCGGAATTTGGAATGGGTGGGTTCACCGAAAGAATGTACACCACTGCCACCAAAAATGTCGTGAAATCTGGATTTTAATTATTACTTTCTTACCTTTCTCTGCTTTATTTTCACTCTTAGTACTTATTTTACACCGATTTCTGTATTCGATAAAACGGCAGACGGGTAGCGTGGCCGCCGTAGGACTCCGAACGCCCTGCATGGCGAGCCATTTAGTAACAAAGATTTAGGATTTTGAATGACTCATAATTTTCACTATTTATCGGTTTATCTTAAAACAATGAACATGACGAGGGAAAGCGAGAGCGAATATATAATTTAACATTTGGATCGTAGAGAGAGCTTCTAGTTAACTTTTAAATCACAATTACATCTTAACCAAACAAAACACACTTTCTTACATCTCACCTCGCCCGAAACTGGCTTCTGAGTATACCTCTGGCCTTCAATGCTTTTCAAATCGCTTTCCATGATGCCAACTAGTAATTTTATATTTCAAAAAACCGTTACATTTTACATATGTTAATTTCATAATATTAAATTAGTTTACTACACTCCTAAAAACATTATTAAATTTCCTATTTAAAAACCAATACATAACAATATACCATGTGCGTGTGTGTGGTGTGCCCGCAGTGGGCCTAGTTGAGGTCGAATGTGTGTGAATTCACAGATGTAGTGGGGCAGTATTTTTTGTACGGTAACACTTTTGGTACCGAACATTAAAAATTTATATAAAAAAATCTAGAAATATTTTTACTGTCGGAAATAAGGTGTTAGTCCTGATTAGGTTAGGTTAGGCAAGGCAAGATTGGCGAGTACCTCACTATTTAACAGAAACCACCCTTCGACCTCTCAGAGAAGGTATAGTAAAATTTTATGCTTTTATAGTAAAATCCTTTTAAAAACTAACTCTCTCTCTCTCTCTCTCTCTCTCTCTCTCTCTCTCTCTCTCTCTCTCTCTCTCTCTCTCTCTCTCTCTCTGGATAGTGTTCGATGTACCGCGACAGTCGTTGCCGATAGAATAGACAAACTGAGCGCGTTTAAGGCTCCTGGGCCAGACCAGTTTCTCCCCAGAGTGTTGCGGGAGGTGCGCGACCAGGTGGCTCCCCACCAACAAATCGTTGGAGACGGGCCAGGTGCCTGGTGACTGGAGGGAAGCCAACGTGACCCCTATCTTTAAGAAAGGGGATCACGAAAGTCCAGGGAACTATCGTCCCATTAGTCTCACTTCAGTTGTAGGTAAATTATTAGAGGGGATAATAGCGGATAGGATCGTTGACCATCTGGATTCCTACAAGCTGCTTGTGGACTCCCAACATGGGTTTAGACGACATAGGTCGTGTCTCACCAACTTGCTCGAGTTTTTCCACGTCATGTTGAGTGAGCACGATAAGAGTAGGGCGATTGATATACTTTACCTCGACTTTCAGAAAGCCTTTGATAAGGTACCTTACCGCCGGCTAATAGCGAAAGTGCGCGCGCTGGGTATCGGTGGGGACGTAGGTAGGTGGATTGAAAACTGGCTGAAGAATAGGCGGCAGAGGGTTGTAATTAAAGGGGCCAGTCGGGTTGGGCCTCGGTCACTATTAGGGTTCCTCAGGGTTCCGTTTTGGGGCCGCTATTGTTTATCATTTACATAAATGATATAGACGGTGGCATCGTCAGTCGGATCGCCAAATTCGCTGATGACACCAAGCTTGGGGCCAATGTTGGGACGCCGGAGGCAATCGGGCAACTGCGTGCGGACCTAGGTGATGGAGAGAGTGGTCCGAAAAATGGCAAATGTCGTTTACTTGGGTAAATGCAAAGTGATGCACATTGGCTATGCCAATCCGAGCGGACTACTCGATGTTGGGGAGTAATATCGAGGCGACTGATTTGGAAAAGGACTTGGGTGTGCTAATTAGCAGCGACCTTAGTTTACCAAACAGTGCGTAGAGGTTGAAAAGAAAGCCCAGAAGCTGTTGGGTTATATCAGGAGGCAATTTCAGTCTCGGAACAAGGAGATTGTCCTCTCTCTGTACAATTCCTTGGTTCGGCCGCACCTGGAGTATGCAGTGCAGTTCTGGTCGCCCACCCTCAGGAAAGATATTGAGAGGCTGGAGCGAGTGCAGGCGAGGGCGACAAAGTTAATCCCTTCCGTTAGGCATATGGGCTACAATCGACGGTTACGCGCCCTGAACTTGTTTTCGCTGGAAACTCGGAGGCTGCGCGGTCAACTGATCGAGGTTTTCAAGCTCTTACGCAGGTTCAACGATGTCGATTTTAGAAGCATGTTTAGTTTAAATGATAACCCAACTCGCAACAATGGTTGGAAGTTGGATTTGAAACGGTTTAGGACTAGTGTGTGTGGGAATTACTTTACGTATAAGATCTGTGACACGTGGAACAGGTTACCTTCAGAAATTGTGAACAGTTCCTCTCTGGATCAGTTCAAGAAAAGGTTAGACCAAATCTTGTACACTATTTGAGTGTATAGAAAATTTTCCCTGCACCCGTTGCCATTGGAACCTCCTCGGTATGGGCCGCAAGGCCTTTTGAGGTACTACTTTTCCTTGTAACTCCTTGTAACTCTCTCGGAGGCTGCGCGGTCAAATCATCGAGGTTTTCAAGTTCTTACGCGGGTTCAACAATGTCGATTTTAGAAGCATGTTTAGTTTAAATGATAACCCAACTCGCAACAATGGTTGGAAGTTGGATTTGAAACGATTTAGGACTAGTGTGTGTGGGAATTACTTTACCTCTAAGATCTGTGACACGTGGAACAGGTTACCTTCAGAAGTTGTGAACAGGTCCTCTGTGGATCTGTTCAAGAAAAGGTTAGACCGAATCTTGCACACTATTTGAGGGTGACAGAATTTTTCCCTGGCACCCGTTGCCATTGGTACCTCCTCAGTATGGGCCGCAAGGCCTTTTGAAGTACTACTTTTCCTTGTATCTCTCTCTCTCTCTCTCATATAACAATTTAAAAATCGATTAAATAAGTCTCTTGAAAATAGTATTATAACGTAACCCTGCATTAGTTTCTTTAAACATTTACTCCTATACTTAGTCCTTCCCCAACTTTAGAGACACGTCTCTGGTTGCACTGTGCCCACATACCGCTATCAACCATCGAATAACTCGTGTTTTGATCACTTGAAGGTGATCAATCACGAAACACTTTCATTCCCCATCAGGGACAAGTACACGGGGATAGAACCAGGCAGGGTCGTAAGTTCGTAACTAACGAGGGTGGGCGAGGAGGACATGTCCCCCCCAACTTTTGAACTGGGGGGATAATATAGGTTTTGTACCCCCCAACTTTCGAACTGAGTGACGTTTAAAACGAGTTGTAAATACAAAACCTGATGATTTATGTTGAAAATTGAAATGGTGTAAAATGTATAAGGTGTCCTGTCCATGAATGATTACCCTGATTAAAGCATGCCATAACTTTTAAATAAACACTCGTATTCAAACACAGTTTTAATCATAAGTAGATAAACATACAAAGTTTTGATACATAGTTAATGAACTGAATAAGCTTCCACATGTGCACCCCTAGTGGCACGTAAAATGTCTAAACGGTATTCACACTCATGCCACACATTTTCCAACATTTGTGGGTTAACTGTTGCAATTGCATCCGTAATGCGTTCTCGCAATGTTCCAGATAAACCAAATCTTTAACATGACCCCAGAGAAAGAAATCCAGGGGTAATGTCTGGTGATCTTGGGGGGCCATGGGATTGGCCCGTCCCTGCCAATCCATCGATTTGGAAATGTTGCGTCGAGAGTTTCACGAACAACATGCGCCCAATGAGGGGTGCCCCATCTTGTTGGAAGTGACAGTTGGTTGCCTGTCCTGCAGCTTGGGGATGGCGTAATTGGTGAGCATATCCAGGTACACAGTTGCGGAAACAGTGTTCTCAGCAGTTTGAATGTTTTCCACCGTCCCATCGGAAACTGATGGTCTACCACTGCTCTCTCCCTTTTCCACGTTTCCAGTTTCCAAGAATTTTTTTCATCCATGACTTAATTAACTTCACATCAGGTGAATTCTTTCCATACTTTGTTCTGAACCTTCGCTGAACACTGACAGGAGATTTTGTTTCTGCAAGCCACACAACACTGTGCCTTCTCTGTCACAGACGCCATCTTAACTGAACAGCTACTACAGCGCTCCTAGCGGCGAATGCGGTAGACGAAACACACCAGCACAGAAACTCTATGCGTGTACGAGATCACCTGTAAAAAGAAAACGGGTGTAAGATTCGTCATTAAAACATGAGAGCATACTGTTTTCAGGGTAAACATTTATGGACACCCTGTAGATGAATATTAGTTCATTGCTATTAAAATGTAACTTTGATTCTATCTGAGCTAGCTTACGTGAAGAAAAATATTTACGTTCTTGAAATAATCTATGATGAGTAGATCTTTAATTATTAGTCCTATTAGTATACTAGAAAGTATTATTGATTCAGTACTAATACTGCAGTGATAGATACTTTAATGAGACATCTAGTTATTTTTTACTTTAATTATTGCATATATTGTTTTCCTTTAATGTTAAGTATATACTTGACATACATAACGTAGTTGTGAAAATGCTTCTTTGCTTTTCCTATTACTATCATAAATATAGATCATTCTCTAAATCATAGTATTTTAAGAGCATCATTTTGGTTGCAAACTCATTATAATACTGATAGATCAGAGCTTTCTCGAGACTTAAGAACTGGTATTCAGATATCGTTGTTATATTCTACCGAAAAAATATGCCTTGGAAGACCAAATTTAAGACATTACCTACAAGATAACAGCGCAGAAATTCATCGCAAGATTTTTCATTATTGTAGTTGTCTCCCCCACCCCAACTTTTGAAAGCTAGTTACGCCCCTGGAAACGGGGACATCTTTTAAAAACAGCTCATCCGGGTATCCGAATTTTTCGGAATACTATAGTTTTTCTTTTTCATGATGGAAGGCCCATCGTGGTCAACGGGTCATTAGTGACTCATGAAAAAAGAAACTTTAGTTAAGGTATTTGCCATTTACCATTAGTTATTCGGACGTGGATTTAATTTTCCCAGAAAAGTTTCGTCTTCCATGCACGGTCTGTGTTTAACAAAGTAACACGTGAAAAATATTTATGATGAATAAAACCACGAAGGAAAGGAAACACGGAATGATGCTCAAGCGCTTTCGTCTAATGACATCCTCAGGAACACTGAAGTACATAAAGAGCACCATTCCGTGTTTCCTTTCTTTCGTGGTTTTATTCATCATAAATATTTTTCACGTGTTACTTTCGTGAAATAATTTTCATATAATGAACACCACGCGTTCCTTCGGCTTGCTGTTCCCTCTCTTGTCTCCGTTTGTGTCCGTGTTTTCTTCTACATTAATGAAGGGGCATGCAATTCGTATCCGACGAAAGTTTCTTACTAATTGTCTGGAGGAGCAAGTTCTTCCCAAATCCCTGCTTCCGATTCGCCTCAGACAAATTGACGACCATCCGTTCAACAACTTCAGCAGATTAATTTTAAAGAAACATATTGAAGTCACCAGACAAAATGAGTGGTCCGCCTTCAAAAATTTAAACATCGCCAAACATAATTTTGTAACCGTTATTCCCAACCGTGGATCCAACCTTTGTTTGATGAAATTTACAATGAGTTGCGTCGGAGAACTCTTCACTTCGTAACATTTTGGATCGAAAAATTAAAAGTCTCATTCGAAATAGTCAGTGGAGTAAAAAAGCAAGCTCAAAGTGTGTTTTGAACCTTTCTTCGAAAAACATTAGTGACGATGCAAAAAGTGCCCTTGGATATGGTATGTCCTTTTTTATTGTTAAGAAACCTTCGGCTTACAAATTTGTTACAGTTTCGCTTGTTTTGAAAAACGTGTAATCTCCCTCAGTATTTGTTTAAATAGTTAAAGGCTTGTTAGAGTGCGGCGAATAGTAATTACGAAGATAACTTTCCTAAACGTTTTCGCAATAGCCTCTCCAATTAAAAAAAGATGGGGAGCTCCATATTACTAAGCAGACAAGGCTAACACCATAGTCATTATGGACAAAGTGGACTACATCAGAAAGATGAACGAGCTTCTCCAGGACCCCGCCACATACAGCAAACTTAGGAAGAACCCGCAGATGACGTCATCAAATCATTTAATAGTGGCTTGAAACGCATTCTCAAAGATCATAAGGACTTAATTCCGCTTTTCATGTCCACTTCACCTTCTCTGCCCTACCTTTACGGTCTTATTAAAACCCACAAACCTGGCAACCCTATGCGCCCTATTATTAGCTCGGTGGGCTCTATTACTTATAAACTCTCCAAATGGCTTGTCAAAGTCTTGTCCCCCATTCTCGGACTATCTCTGATTCACATGTAAAAAATTCCATGGATCTTACTGAAAAATTGAATAATGCGCGTACTGAAACTAACGATAGATTGATCAGTTTTGACGTTTGTTCATTGTTTACAAAAGTGCCGATTGACGATATGCTGGCTTTCTCTCCCAAGAATTACATAAGTATGACCTGCACACCTTCACACATTGTTTTGGAACTTGTTAAGCTTTGCATCAAAGACTGTAAATTCACTTTCAGTAACGAGTATAATCAACAAGTTTTTGGGATGGCCATGGCAACCCCTTGTCGCCCCTCCTCTTCAATATTTATATGGAGTTTTTCGAAATTACTTACATTCCGAGAATCCTGGGGGTTGCATCCCTTGGTTGCGGTACGTCGACGATATTTTGTGTATCTGGCCCATGATCGTGACCTGGATAACTTCCTCCTCAGTTAAATGATCAAGTCCCCTCCATTAAGTTTACTTTAGAAGTGGAACAAGACAATTCAATCCCATTTGGATGTGCGTGTACATGGGGAAAGCCCAGGTTTTAAGTTTAGTATCTATCGGAAAAAACAAACAATTTGTCCTACGTACACTTTTACTCGGGACATGACACCCCCACTAAGAAGGCATTTTTTCTTCATGTTTCTCCGCGCCCTTAGGATCGCCAGTCCGGAATACATCGATGCCGAATTGGAAAAAATCAACGGTATTGGAAGTGATCTGTGTTATCCATCTGCGTTTATGGAATCTTGTCTCAACAAGGCAAAACGAACTTTCTATCGTGTCAATAATAACACACGTACTTTGTCAAAAAATATTTTAGTACTTCCATTTTTCCCGGGCTTTTTAGGCATTGCTAATGTACTTAAACTTTTGGATATTAATGTAGTATTTTCATATAACAATATTGTGAAAATATCATAGTAAAAAATAGCCCTACCAATAATTCAGGCATTATCTATAAAATTGGTTGTAAACAATGTGATTCCTTTTACATAGGGCAGACGGGAAAGGATTTGCACACACGTTAAAACAGCATCAATATTCCGTTAGAACAGGACAGTTGTCCAGTGCCCTTTTTGTCCATTTGTCAGAGTTATCCACTGTATTGATTGGAATAATGCTTCAGTTTTATTTCACTCTAGCAACATTGTTAATAGAAATATTCTTGAGTCTGCCATTATCCAACTTACAAATAACTTCAACATAAGCAAAGGTCTTTTTCAACTCGATCCTGTTGTTTTGAATTCCTTCAGAACAGATTTAGATAAGAAAGGTAGAACACTAAATCTTGGTAAACTTGTATGCCACCCTAATAACTTTTATTTTCAATTTTATATACAAAAAAGGGCAGTGTGCTAAAACCCGGGCAGATTTCCAGTATAATTTGTATATATATATTTTTTTTTCATCTATAACATTGGTTGGAAACAATTCATTTAATCTTGTGCTAAAAATCGATAATTTTTCAATTTTTATATACAAAAAGAGCAGTGCTAAAACCGGGCAGATTTCCAGTATAAATTTGTATATATATATATATATATATATTTTTTTTTTATCTATAACTGGTTGGAAACAATTCATTTAATCTTGTGCTAAAATCGATAGTTTTTCATTATAAATTTGTGTGCCCGCCCACAATCCTTTAATTTTGTTTCTCCGTTTATTGTATATATATTATATATATATATATATATATTTTTTTTTTTCTGTGACCTATATATAGGCTGTAACTCTATGTACTTCAGTGTTCCTGAGGATGTCATTAGACGAAAGCACTTGAGCACCATTCCGTGTTTCTTTCCTTCGTGGTTTTATTCATCATATATTATTATATATATAATATATACACACAAACACACACACACACTTTGGTTAGCTTTCGCCCGAATTGTTCATTCTGACGAAGGTCAAGCTTTCACTCCACCTTAGACCTACAGTTTAACGTGGAATCCGAACCACGCCCCACCAGCAGCCCAGCGTCTTAACCACTAGACCACCTAGGTACCCATTTATCTACCAACCCTTTTTTATTGTATGCAAGGATGAACAGCTGGGTTTTGCTGCGCGCCGCCTGCAGTCATCGGGTCTCGAACCCGGGTCCGATGGATTCGTAGTCAGTGACGCTAACCACTACACCACCGAGGCGCTATATATATATATACTATATATATATATATATATATATATATATATATATGTGGTGTGTGTGTGGTGTGTGTGTGTGTGTGTGTGTGTGTGTGCGTGCTCCTCGGCACGCAAAATAACTAAAGAGACGTTATACGTACATAGAGTTTGTCCAATATATTAATTCACTGTATACAATCACTATCCACTCCGAATGGCGTGAAATTAGGGCATAATCTCATTCCTAAGTTGGTTAATACACTTCTGACGCCATTTTGTAAACTTGAGTTATCCATTTGTCCGGTATCAAATTGATGTTCACTCTGTCTTTCTTATTTATTTTATTTATTTTATTTATAAATAAAATATATATATATATATATATATATATATATATTTATTTTATTTATAAATAAAATAAATAAAATAAATAAAATTTATTTATTTATTTATTTATTTATTTTTTTTTATTTATTTTATTTTATTTTATTTAAAAGCAAGAATCACAGCTGCTATTGAGCGAATTGATGTGGATATGCTGCAGCGTACATGGCAACATTTGGAGTATCGATTGGATGTTTTGCGAATCACTAATGGTGCACATATCGAATGTTTGTAACAACGTTACTTTAATAAAAGAAACTTTTGAAAATACAGATTCTAAATAATCTTGTTTAAGAATTACGTGTGTTATCAAGAATTTTATTAAAAGATGAAATTGTACAGATAATGTTCGGACACACTGGAATTCTAAAAAACTTGTCAAAACTTGGTATCAGAAAAAACTTAGAGATTCTCTGTAAAATGGGACAACACTGGAATTTCTACACTTCATGGTTGACTTTTAATAACAGCCAAAAATTGTACAGATAATTCTCGGACACCCTGTATATATATATATATATTATATATATATATATATATTATATATATATATAGTTACGGAAATAAATTCGCCCTAAAAAATACAAGTTTCATGAGTGCCTTTAAAAATTACTAATTATACACTTTGGATATGTTTAGAAATTGTACCTTTTTGGCGAATTTATTTCCTCAACTAACTTGCATAACTGAACACACACACACACACACACACACACACACACACACACACACACACACACACCACAGTAGCTCCCGATTTGCGCGGTTTCGGATTAACGTGGTCTAAAAAATATTCAATATATTTTTAATAAATGAATGCGACAACGGAGCTAATGCACTGGTGCCTGGTGGTTAAGAAGCAAGCTCCAGGAGACCCTAATGGGAAGTGTTATTTTTTTATTTATTTACATGTTATTATTAATTACTTTTTTTACAGTTGAGTTTGTATTTAATTATTTAATTAATAATTTTTTTTGGCAGATAATTATTATTATTTAATTTTATTTAATTTTTGGGGTGGCATGGGGTTGGGGGGGTCCGTACTTAGCACATTGAATTATTATAGTTTCCCCAATTTACGCGGAAGGGTCAGGAACGCATCTACCGCATAAATCGGGGGATTAATATTATATATACACTTAGTATTCCAAAAGTCTCAATCTATTTCTTGTAAGGAATGAACAAGAAATAGATTGGAACTTTCGGGGCTCCCTGTATATATATAAAATGTAGTTGACGCATTTGTCAAAGCATCCATGCTGAAAACTAAACTATGTATACACTATACATTTCTAAGCTGTATATTTTTTTCCATTGTACAGTTTATACAAAAGAGATAAAGTGAGCGCTTTCATTAAGCCCAAGGCAATATACTACCTCATAAAACAGTGTTATTGGTACGTAAACACTTTAATGTACTCTTAACAACTCTGCCATCGACAATTAGAGAAGAAAATGATTTTCGGACTGCTCTCTTCATAAGTGGTTTTTTTTTTCAATTTGATGCACGATTGTATATATATGTATATACATATGGGTGGCGCAAAAGTTGCGCATCATAGGAATTTTCAGTGTTGACTTTTTTATTTTTTTTTTTAAATATAGTCATATCTTTTGATTAGTTGTATCGTTTATTATCTTGATGAATTTTGTACTTTTTTATGGTTTATCTCCTACCAATAAAGATTTTATATATACACACACACACACACACACACAAGGCCGGTCCTAGGGGAGTGCGGGTCCAGGGGCAAATCAACCTGTGCGGGGCCCCCTCAAAAATATCATATAATTGAGATATCTAAATAAAAGAGAAATTTAATGCATACAGTTTTATTTTCATGTTTACATGTTTATTTGTTGTCAATATTTAGACGTATACAGCATCATCTTAACACACCATTATTTAATACTCTTAACCAGTGATGTAGTCGAGACCACCAAGTCCGAGATCTGATCCTGTGAGACCAAGATCGAGACCGAGATCAAAGGTTCGAGATCGAGATCCTTAAAATTCGAGACCGAGACCGAGACCGAGATCGAGATCGAGACCAAGCTCATGCCCTTTCAATTTGTTTTACACTACTATGGAAATTAGACTCTGTTAAGTACGGTATATTAATAAACTAATAACTACTTTCTCAGATGTAGTGTGTTGAATGCAAAAAGTGTAGCCTATAAATTAACAAATGAATATATATATACACGTACTTTTTATTTATTTACTTCTTTTATCTGTTACAGAAGGTTTAATGACGTACCCACTACCCAGTTTGACTTGTGCATTTATTTAAAGCATGATAGGTGCTCATTACACTTAAGGAACATCAGCATGCTCAGAAGATCTGCTGAAGTTCGACTTCTGTGGGGCCTCATTATTATGCCTCCATGGCTAAATACCGGCTCAATTGGAGCACTAGAGGCAGGCACTGTTAAAACAGTCATGGCAATATTGGCCAGTGATGGGAATCTATCCCTTTTTTGGTGCCAAAACTTTATTGGAGAGCAGTTGTCTAAAATATGAGATTCATCGATCTCTAAGAGGTGGATCTGGTGTGGGATCTAATGCAGAAGTTGTTTGACCAGGAGGTGATTCCGGATGAGTGGCGGACCAGCATCATAGTGCCTATATTCAAAGAGAAGGGAGATGTACAAGATTGCACGAATTATAGAGGGATCAAGCTAATATCACATACAATGAAGATATGGGAGCGAATAGTGGAGAGTAGGTTGAGAGACGAAGTGTCAGTGGAACAGTTTGGATTTATGCAGGGAAGGAGAACAACAGATGCAGTTTTTGCATTGAAACAGTTGGCAGAGAGGGGCAGAAGGCGTTGCACATGGTTTTTATTGACTTGGAGAAGGCATATGATAGGATACCACGGCAGGAAGTTTGGAGATGCTTAAGGGAAAAGATGGTACCGGAGAAGTATGTTAAACTGATCAAGGGGATGTACAGGGGAGTAACAACTAAGGTGAGGAGTAGCGTGGGTGTGTCAGAGAGCTTTGGGGTGGAAGTTGGTCTGCACCAAGGATCAGCTTTGAGCCCCTTCCTTTTCAATGTGGTATTCGATGTGTTGACGGACAGGATTAGAGGGAGGCGCCGTGGTGCATGATGTATGCAGACGATGTTGTGTTGAGTGGGGAGACGAAAGAGGAGGTGGAGCAGCAGTTGAAAAATTGGAGAGAGGCGTTGGAAAGTAGGGGATGAGAATTAGCCGAAAGAAGACCGAATATATGAGATGTGATGTGCAGCAGGACCGAGGAGGGGAAGTGACATTGAGTGGAGAGCGTGTTAAGACGGTGGAGTATTTTAAATACTTGGGGTCAACAGTGGATGCAGAGGGGGGAGCAGAGAGAGAGATAAACTGTAGAATACAGTCGGGGTGGAAGAACTGGAGAGACGTATCAGGGTGCTCTGTGATAAGAGGGTCCCAGTGAAACTGAAGGGAAAGGTATTCAAAACAGTGGTGAGGCCGGCAATGTTGTATGGAATGGAGACTGTGCCAATGAAGAAGAGCAATGAAAGAAAAATCGATGTGGCTGAAATGAAGATGTTGAGATGGATGTGTGGGGTGACGAGGAGGGATAGGGTCAGAAATGAGCATAAAGAGGAACAGTGAGGTGGCGGAAGCATCTAAGAAGGTGCAGGAGGCCAGGCTGAGGTGGTATGGACACGTCAGGAGAAGAGAGGAGTAGTATGTGGGGCGCAGAGTGCTGGAGATGGAGTTGCCGGGACGAAGAAGAGGAAGACCGAAGACGAGATGGAGGGACTGTGTGGTGGCGGACATCAGGGAGAAGGACTTGGAGGAGGACGTGGTATACGACAGAGGAGAGTGGAGAAGAACCAAAAACAGCGACCCCATGTAAAGATGGGATAATAAGCTGCGGAAGAAGAATCGATCTGTAAGAGGTACCACCGCAACTGTTCCCTGCGGTTCAAAATCTTCCCATTTTCAACGTTCTTCTGCTTGGACCGATAGCTTTGATATTTTGCCATAGTCTCGGAACTTTGGTTTGACACTCTTATTTCGTCATCGCTGCTGTGAGAATGAGCGCTCTCTCTCTCTATCTGCTCATTCTCCGTGCTTGAGTTTCCTGTATAGCATTTTTCGAACACCATTTCTATGAAAAATAAATTGACATATCGGTACTATAAACAGAGGCATGGCAATTAGCATAAGGTCTAAATAATATATTATAATATATATATATATATATAATATATATATATATGACATTAATTCAACATCCACTCAAAACAGGGTGAGTGATTAGTGAATACCTAGAGTCCCTTACTTTTACAAACTTTCATAAACATTCTGAATTGTGTCTGTTCAACCAAGCCACCATCAATCCATCATGAGTATGCCAATAACATGTATTTTTCATTACGGTCTCGAGAGGTCTCGGGGAGAAAAACCGAGACCGCGTCTGTCGAGACCGAGATCGAGATCTGCAAATTGGGTCTCGAGATCGGTCTCGAGACCGAGACCGATCTCGAGACCTAAATCACTGCTCTTAACACTGATTTAGGTCTCATTAATATCTTTAAAGTACCATACAGAAGGAGGTTTAAAATCCAAAATACAGGGTGTACATAGTCAGGATCTATTTTTGCGAAGCACTTGGAAATTATATGGAATTCAATCATAAAATGATAAAGTGGTAACATTTATTAAATAATTAAGAGTAGGATTCGACGTGACGCCCATCAGTATCCCTGCACAGCTCAAATCGTTGCGCAACATTTCTAAACACATTCTGGAGCATTTGCGGGGTTATGTTATCTGCAGCAGTTCGTATACGTGTACGTAAGTTTTCAAGACTCGTAATCTTCGTCTGATAGACCTGCGATTTGATAAAGCCCCATGCAAAGAAATCTAAAGGGGTTAGATCTGGTGATCTCGCTGGCCAAGGTCTGTTGCTTCCGCGTCCGATCCAGCGATTTGGAAAACGTCCATTTAGATAATCCTGAACAATTTTGGCATAGTGACAAGGAGCACCATCATGTTGATAGACGATGGGGATAGGATTGTTAGTATCGTCGTCTATCAACATGATGGTGCTCCTTGTCACTATGCCAAAATGTTCAGGATTATCTAAATGGACGTTTTCCAAATCGCTGGATCGGACGCGGAAGCAACAAAAGACCTTGGCCAGCGAGATCACCAGATTTAACACCTTTAGATTTCTTTGCATGGGGTTTTATCAAATCGCACGTCTATCAGACGAAGATTACGAGTCTTGAAAACTTACGTACACGTATACGAACTGCTGCAGATAACATAACCCCGCAAATGCTCCAGAATGTGTTTAGAAATGCTGCGGAACGATTTGAGCTGTGCAGGGATACTGATGGGCGTCACGTCGAATCACTCTTAATTATTTAATAATGTTACCACTTTATCATTTTATGATTGAATTCCATATAATTTCCAAGTGCTTCACAAAAATAGATCCTGACTTTATGTACACCCTGTACATTTAATCCAAAGTACAATCCTAAATATCGGAAGGTTTACAATCCAAAATACATATTCAACAATGCTATGCTGTCTGTTACCGTATATGTATTATATAATTTATATTCAGCTCATTTTCTAAAAATTCACGTTCTTCGGCTAACCCCAAGCGCGGGGCTCGGGACAAATGTCCCGGTTCGCCCTCCCCTAGGACCGGCCATATATATATATATTTTTTTTTTTAACTGGTTTAGATATTTACTTCACCCGTGGTATAATCAAAATCTACAAAACCCAGTTTTGAAACGTCTTTCATTGTCTCGTAGTCTTGTGGGTGGGGCTTAGTGTCACCTGATTATCACTTGTAATAACAGAATATTAAAAAAAAGTAAAAAAACAGAACTTTATGGTAAACTCAAATAATTATAATGGATGGTTTGATATATAGCACTGCGCCAATTGTTAGGAAATCCAATACTTTTTATTAGAGATGTTACGCACTCAATTTTGAACAGAAAATTTTAAAACAGCCATTTTGGTCTCGTTAAGTGCCCTTTACAAAATTGAAAAGGACAAATTCAAGTTTCTGTTGTTAGATGGCGCTGCGTCGCTGTGGTAAAATATTTCCGAGTAAATAGGATAGGGGCCGTTCAAGTACTACGTAACACACCGAGCAGGAGAGGTGTTACAAAGTGTTACTTGGAAGGGAGTGGGAGGAAAGGGGGGTCACCTGATGCGTTACGTAACAAAACAAAAATCTTGGTTAACTTTATTATTTTCACGAGTTAAAGTTTTCAGATAAACTTGGAAAAAAAATGTGGATGTTTACCACTTGCGAACAAGAAAGGTTTCCCTACCAGTCGGGATTTAAAATGGCGGATTAAGGTGTCATCGGAGAAAACAAATTCCCTTTTTTCTAAATAAAAAATATTATAATATGTTTTAATGTTTATCCTTTCTAAGTCACTTTAATAGTTTGTAACCTTGTACTTGTTCCGTGCATCGGTCTCTCTTCATACGAAGGTCAAGCTGGTGGCCCCACCTCTAGGTCTGGCATGGTGGAGGAGAGATTTGCTCTCTTGCGATCTCCATCGCACGTATTCAGGCACACACGGCTCATTCGGTACCGTTCTGAGCCAAGCGTCTAGCCTTCTTTTGAAGACTTCAATTTTGGCACCAGTGATGTTGTTCCTGATGTCTTTGGGATTCGCTCCCACCCCCCTTGTCAACGAAGTATTTTCCTTCGGTGTTGAGGGTGTCCCTAGTTTGGCCTTTAGTTTGGGAACACTGCACATTCTACCTTTCCTATTTTCCAGTGTTGTTTGGATGGTTAGTGGGTTCAGTTTGAGGTTACGTACCAGTTTTTCTATTTTTCATATGTAAATTCTCTCTCTCTCCCCCCTCTTCTCTCCCCCCCCTTCCCCCTCTCCCCTCCCCCCTCTCTCCCCCCTCTCCCCCTTCTCCCCCTCCCCCCTCTCTCCCCCTGCTTGGGGACTCCCAACATGGGTTTAGACGGCATAGGTCGTGTCTCACCAACTTGCTCGAGTTTTTCCACGGCATGTTGGGTGAGTACGATAAGAGTAGGGCGATGATATACTTTATCTCGACTTTCAGAAAGCCTTTGATAAGGTACCTCACCGCCGGCTAATGGCGAAAGTGCGCGCGCTGGGTATCGGTGGGGAAATAGGTAGGTGGATTGAAAACTGGCTGAAGAATAGGCGGCAGAGGTTGTAATTAAAGGTGTAGTTCGGGTTGGGCCCGGTCACTAGTGGGGTTCCGTTTTGGGGCCGCTGTTGTTTATCATTTTCATAAATGATATCGACGGTGGCATCGTCAGTCGGTCGCCAAATTCGCTGATGACACAAGCTTGGGGCCAATGTTGGGACGCCGAAGCGATCGAGGAACTGCGTGCGGGCCTAGGTAGGATAGGAGAGTGGTTCCGAAAAATGGCAAATGCCGTTTAACTTGGGTAAATGCAAAGTGATGCACATTGGCTACGCCAATCCCAAGTCGGACTACTCGATGTTGGGTAGTAATATCGAGGTGACTGATTTAGAAAAGGACTTGGGTGTGCTAATTAGCAGCGACCTTAAGTTACGAAACAGTGCGTAGAGGTGGAAAAGAAAGCCCAGAAACTATTGGGTTATATCAGGAGGCAATTTCAGTTTCGGAACAAGGAGATGTGCTCTCACTGTACAATTCCCTTGTTCGGCCGCACCTGGAGTATGCTGTGCAGTTCTGGTCGCCCACCCTCAGGAAAGATATTGAGAGGCTGGAGCGAGTGCAGGCGAGGGCCACAAAGTTAATCCCTTCCGTTAGGCATATGGGCTACAATCGACGGTTACGCGCCCTGAACTTGTTTTCGCTTGAAACTCGGAGGCTGCGCGGTCAGCTGATCGAGGTTTTCAAGCTCTTACGCGGGTTCAACGATGTCGATTTTAGAAGTATGTTTAGTTTAAATGATAACCCAACTCGCAACAATGGTTGGAAGTTGGATTTGAAACGGTTTAGGACTAGTGTGTGTGGGAATTACTTTACGTATAAGATCTGTGACACATGGAACAGGTTACCTTCGGAAGTTGTGAACAGTTCCTCTGTGGATCAGTTCAAGAAAAGGGTAGACGAAATCTTGCACACTATTTGAGTGTGTAAAGACATTTAGGACCTCAGTCTGCGGAAATTTCTTTTCCTATAAAATAGTTAATATCTGGAACCAACTTCCCTCAGAGGTTGTTTCCAGTCAAAGTGTAAATCTGTTTAAAAATAGGCTAGACAAAGTACTGAACACACTCATAGTTAAGATTAAAACCTCAGAAAACTCTGCAGGAGTTCGCTTGCTCGGTGTCTCTGTGAGCAAGCTAAATATAGAGCTTTTTATATATTCTCCACTTTCCTGTAAAATTTCCTTGGCTACTTTTCCAGGGTCAAGGTATTTTCTTCAACCTTTTTCCGTACCTGCCTCTGGCAGGGAGGGTGGGGAGAGAGCCTTCTACTTTTCTATCCAGTTTTCTACTACTGCTAGGATAGTTGAAAGAAAAATAAACTTTTACAAAATTTTCCCTGGCACCCGTTGCCATTGGTACCTCCTCGGTATGGGCCGCAAGGCCTTTTGAGGTACTTCTTTTCCTTGTAACTCTCTCTCTCTCTCTCTCTCTCTCTCTCTCTCTCTCTCTCTCTCTATTTTTGGCCTACATTCTATGGAAATGGGGAATACTTTGGTTCGGACGGGATTCATTTTAACCAGAAGGGGAAAAAGAAGTATGGTGACTTACTGAACATTAATTTGTACAATCTTTTTAAACTAGGACCCCCCAAACCAGCAATTGATGGTGCTCCCCAAACAGTTAGTCCCCCTCCCCCAGCAGTTAGCCACCCTCCCCAGCAGTTAGCCACCCTCCCCCAGCAGTTAGCCACCCTCCCCCAGCAGTTAGCTACCCTCCAACAGCAGTTAGTTCAACTGCGTCGGGAAACGACTAGGGCCAGTTAGGAAAAACCACAACTTAAAATCACTCAAAACTGTGCTCTTCAATGCTAGGTCAATTAGAAACAAACTAATGGAATTTATAGCGCTTGTCAAAACTGAGAACTTTGATATCATTGGAATAACGGAATCCTGGATTCATTCTGAATCAAGGGATTTTGTAGGAGAATTTGAAATGGTAGGTTACAAAATGTTTCACAAAGATTGGAAGGGAAGGCGGTGGTGTACTTTTGTATGCTCGGGACTCCCTGCACCCGGTAAACAGTAATATCGTATCTGCTCATGAAATGTTGGGAATTGATCTAAACCTAAATAATAAAGTAGTGCAGCTACTTCTAGTATATAGACCACCTCACTACCCCGTTGATAAGGATATAAACTTGTATAACAAATTAAGCAGAATAGTGAATAATAAGATCAGTGTGATTTTTGGTGATTTTAATTGTGGTAATATAAATTGGGAAAATAAAACAGCTGATGCTGAGGGCTCAAGACTGTTGGAATTTGCTGATGATAACTTAAGTCAATAGACTAGACCTCATATTCACGAACGAAGATGACCTAGTCTCTAACCTGACTATTGGTGAAAATTTAAGTAACAGCGATCATAATTTGATTAGGTTTGACCTCAGGGTTCCAGTTAATACACGCGAAAAGACTCGTGAAAGACTGGATTTCTCGAGATCAAATTTTGAAAGCTTCCGAAGTAGTTTAGACACACTTGAAGTTCTAATAAGTGAGGATGTCAGTGTCACCTGTTGCTCATATAGGGATCAATTTAGAATATTACAGAACACTTTTATACCCACTAAAATGGTTTCCTTGTCAACAAAGTCACCGAAATGGTTTATCAACGAAATTAGGAGGGCTATTACGGGAAGAAATAGAGCCTACAAACTACTTAAGTCGAATTTCAACCACACTAATTCAGAAAACTATATAACGCTACGTAGGAGGGTTAAGTCCTTAATTAGATCAGCCAAACCTGATGAAGAAGCTAGAGTTGCCTCACTGTAAAGTTAACCCTAAAGAATTTTTTGCCCATGTTAATAGCAGAAAGCCAATTAAAAATTCTGTCGGCCCCTTAAAAGATAGAAATGGCGTACTGAAATTCGGTGATAAAGATATAGCTAATATGTTAAACGAGTTCTTCGTTACAGTCTTCACGGAGGAAGACACAATAGAAGTGCCAAGTCCTCGGATTACATATGACGGTGACCAGCCCGTAGAGACCATAAGTTTTACGAGAAATGAGGTACAGCAATTAATTGATAAGATATACAAATCACCTGGCCCCGACTTATTTCTTCCAAGGGTATTAAAAGAGGTTAGCCACAATGTTGTTGACGACTTAGTAACCATATTCAAACAATCAATCGAGTTAGGGAAAGTTCCAACCGACTGGAAGTTAGCAAATGTAACACCAATCTTTAAAAAGGGTGATAGGGAAAATCCTTGTAATTATCGCCCGATCAGTTTAACATCAGTTGTCGGCAAACTGTTGGAATCCACCATTACAAAATGTATTGTGTATCACCTTGAATCTAACAATCTAATTTTTTATTCTCAACATGGATTTAGGCGACATAGATCCTGTCTGACAAACCGTCACCAGTGGTGTCCCACAGGGTTCCGTTCTGGGTCCTTTACTTTTTATCATCTATATTAACGATATAGACATCGGGCTTCTAAGTGCAATCTCCAAATTTGCAGACGATACGAAATTAGGAAGTAGTGTAGGTACTGAGGAAGGCGTAAGAACGCTTCAGAACGATCTTGACAGTTTGGGCGAATGGTCTGCTACTTGGCAGATGCCATTCAACTTGGACAAATGTAAGGTAATGCACATAGGTTATAAAAACCCAAAGACCGATTACTCTCTCTTGGGAAGGAACTTGACTGAGACCGCTCTAGAGAAAGACTTAGGAGTCTATATCAGCAACGATCTGAAACCGTCGAAGCACTGTGCAGAAGTCGAAAAGAGGGCCTTAAAATTATTAGGTTATATTAAAAGACAGTTCCAGTTTCGGAACAAGGAGACTGTAATGTGTCTTTATAATTCTCTAGTCAGACCTCAACTGGAATACTGTGCGCAGTTTTGGTCTCCATCCCTCAGGAAGGACATAGAAAGGTTAGAAAGAGTACAAACAAGGGCTACAAAATTGATCCCTTCAATGAGAATGCAAAGCTACCAACGGAGATTGGAGCGCCTAAATCTGTTTAGCTTAGAGACGAGGAGGTTGCGGGGTCAGCTTATTCAAGTCTTCAAGATGCTCAAAGGAATAGACAGGGTAGATTACAGAAACTTATTCTCACTTAATGCCAATCCGACAAGAAATAATGGATTTAAACTGGAACTAAAGACATTTCTTTTCCTATAAAATAGTTAATATCTGGAACCAACTTCCCTCAGAGGTTGTTTCCAGTCAAAGTGTAAATGTGTTTAAAAATAGGCTAGACAAAGTACTGAACACACTCATAGTTTAAGATTAAAACCTCAGAAAACTCTGCAGGAGTTCGCTTGCACGGTGTCTCTGTGAGCAAGCTAAATATAGAGCTATTTATATATTCTCCACTTTCCTGTAAAATTTCCTTGGCTACTTTTCCAGGGTCAGTATTTTCTTCAACCTTTTTCCGTACCTACCTCTGGCAGGGAGGGAGCGGAGGTGTGGGGAGAGAGCCTTCTACTTTTCTATCCAGTTTTCTACTACTATTAGGATAGTTGAAACAAAAATAAACTTTTAATAACAGGAACCTCCCAGAGTGGACCGAAAGGTCTTTGAGGCTTCCTCTTGTCCTTGTAACTCTCTCTCTCTCTCTCTCTCTCTCTCTCTCTCTCTCTAATTTACGGAGTCTTTCCCAGTAGTTGAGTTTTTGTAGCCATCAATCTTGGCTGAGAGTTTTTTTAATTTCTTCTATTTTCTATGAGTACGTCAAGACTGAGCAGTACTCAAGAGTTGGTATAATATTATTATAGTGCTCTTTTGTTGTGATAGGCACGATCATCTTGATCGGAATCCTTGCTGGCTCTCTTTGAATGTTTCTCGTGTCTCCAAAAAGTTTTAGATTTTCTCTCTAACTATTCTTTCAATTAGTTTGGTGAGACAGGACGTCAGTGAGATCGGTCTGTAGTTCTTTGCTCGAGACCTATCCTTTATATCTAGGACAATGTTCGCTCTTTTCAGGATATTTGGTATTTCCTGTGTCCAGGGATCTTCTTCATATCCAATAAAGGGGTGTAGCTACTTCATTCTTGCAGTTTTTAATGAACAACGCATTCCATTTGTCGGGACTTAATTAAAATTAGTTGTGTGAAGGGGATTCAAAATTGATCGCATAACGTACCGCTCGAGGTTGGGGGCGGGTTTTCCAAAATGTTATAAAAGTGTTATTTGGGGGAACACACACAGTTCGGTCATCCATCCAACCACTGAACAAATGCAGCGTCGCTTAACTCCCTTGATGATGCAACGGAAAACGGTGTTGTAACGTATTTTGCTACAAATTGTGTGTTTTAAGGAATCTCTCGTAAGATGAGTAGCACCCTTAACATATATATACAGGGTGGCGCAAAAGTTGCGCATCATAGGAATTTTCAGTGTTGATTATAATATATTATTTTTTTTCTTTTAGGTAGGGGATGGCTGCGAAATTAGCAATAGACGAGAGGATGAGCTTGGTTTTAATGTACAGAATTACAAGGTACAACAAATCGATGAATCGGTACAAAATTTAAATTCTGTACCGATTCATACGTATACACACACAACACAAGTGATTATCACTTTTTTTTTACAGAATTTCTCAGAATTGAAAATAGAACAACAAATATTTTTCTCATTTGCGACACTTCATTTTCTATAATATTTCATCTGTGACTGAGCCTTCCTAGTAACTATAAAAATACAATTACAGTTTATTTGAATAATAATTTTGTTTACAAATAAATCAATGTAAAACATTGTATCGAATCACCACACGTCTTATCATCTCTACATCACAAATCATATTTAGTATTCACAAGAAACTCTAATTGTATAATTGTGATAATTATAATTTGTGTATATGTTCTTTTGCATTACACACACGCCTTCCAATACCATTCTTATACCTCTTTCATCACCAGAAAACCTCATTTAACATTACCTAACGAGTTCGATGTCACCACTCGTCACCGCCCATACACCTCGACCGAATATCTTTCAAATTATACGCGCGCGCGCGCGCACACAAAAACAAACCACAAACACACACTTAAAAACGACTTAAAACAAACACACACACACACACACATATATATATATATATATATATATATATATATATATATATACATTGTCCGCGAGGGAAAGGTTTTGCTATCTTTGGGCCTGCATTTTAAAATTCCAGTTTTTATATATATATATATATATATATATAAATAATGTAAACCCACAAGGAAAAAGAAAAAATTATTCCAAGGCCTTTCGTGTATTCACCAATACACCTCGTCATTACCTGACGAGGTGTACTGCTGAATACACGAAAGGCCTTGAATAATTTTTTCTTTTTCCTTGTGGGTTGCATCATTCATTAATTTCACGTGTCTAATTGTGAAATTCATCCCATATATATATATATATATATATATATATATATATTTCTATCCTTAGTATATGAACTGTCATTGTATTAATAATATTTGTCATATGGATATAGTCTGCCAATAAACCTTTCATTTTCATATATATATATATAATATATATATATTAAATAATATATATATATATTAATAATATTTGTTATGTATGGAAATAATGTAATAAGGTTAATTAATTACTGGTTATAAATTAACCCACAAACAAAATTGATCATGCAAACAGAATGAATTGTATGTCTAAATACCAAACTGAAAGCAAGCAAACGAAGAATTGTATTCGTGAAAAATGGCGCTGGGCATTTTTGGTATAGTTTCGGGTGTAAACGAAGCAATTTGGAAATTCCTAAATTACATGAGAGAAGCGAAAGCTCTCAGAAAGAGTCATCTGAGAAGGGACTCGTCAAGATGATGTAGGAGAGAGTGACGAATTGGATGGGAAAATTTAAATAATTCTTTCAAGGTACACCAAAAACTCCACATCACAACAGGGGGATCTTATAGGAAAACAACCTGAGAACTCTCAAACCTAAAAGTTTTTAGGGAACAAACAACAGGGGGAATCACTTCACTTCTGGAGTGTTAAACACACAACACATACATTAGGTATAACCCACAAAACCTCCACACAAAATCACCCACGATCACAAGGGAGGTATTAAAGGGGTTTCATCAGACAAAGAACCTGATGAGGGTATACTGTTTTTCTATTTTTTTTTTTTTTTCAAAAATAATAAAAATGGAACACTGGGATTGTATATTTGTGTTCTTCACGAAAGAGAGCAACAAGAAAGCCTCGACTCAATCCATTTGAGTTAACTTATGGTCATGAAGTCAAGGAATCAATTAAAGTCTTGTGTAGAGCCTGGCTGGAACAAAAACAAAACTTGTCCGTACTTAAAAATGCCAAGAATTTAAAGATAAACTTTATTGGGCAAGTCAAATCGTCAAAAACCACTTAAGGGCAACTCGGGGGAAAATAAAAGAAACGTTTGATAAAAATGCTCAGTGTAGAGAGTTACAAAGTGGAGATAAAGTTTTGACGTTCCTACCAGTGCCTAAAGACTTATTGGACACTAGATTTTTTTCCGTATCGGGACATACAAAAATAACACTGGTCAACACTCATTTTATTGCCAATCATATTAGAGTGATTTTGGGGTAACTTTGTGGTACTGATTCCGAATATGACATCAGTTTTGCTAGATTGGCTCTAATTTATGAGATAATTGGTACCCCATTGAAACACGTAAAAATGCAAAAATTTATGTTCATCGGAGCCTACTTACAAATCGCATTGAAAGTGTGTCAAATCATACAAAAGTAAACGCATGAAATACATAATGGCATTTTATTCGGTCTCACCAAGAATGTTCCGGTGTTTCCATATGCACGCGTTTGGTTACGTTTCCTATTAATTGAGGGTATTCATTATCTCAAGAACTAGAGCCAAATCGGAAAAACTACTTTCATTTTGGAATTCAGCAACCCCAAAATAACCTAAATTCGTACGAATTTTCCTTGGCAACGAAAAAAAAAAGTTTTTTTGTTGACCTGTGTAATCATTTAAAAAAGTCTCGCATAAAAACTCCTAACTGAAGGAGGAAACATTAGGTTATTGTCACTTTTATCGTTTAAAAGATACTGAGCGCATGGACAATAATTCTAAGTTATGGTTGAAAAGGTGATACTAAATAATGTAGTCGCGAATTTACGTGTCGCAAGTGAAGGGAATACTCGTAAAGAGAAAATTATTGAACTGTGAGGTAAGTGTTTAGCCGAAAGGCTTACACAACCACACGAAAAGTGAAAATCAAATTAGGGCATTTAAACCTTAGCCACAAACTCACAGCTCAACAAAATTGTTATATCAATTGCTCCCTATTCAGTGACGTACCGACTACGTCCTCTCTCATAGCGTATAATGTACAGTTGAGGAAGAAGCCGACCAATCAAGCAACTTCCAAACCGCACGAGTCAGCAGCAGCAGCTCAAGTTGAAGCTGGGATACGTCATAGGTCGATGTCTAGACGCTCCAACCTTGGCATTGACTTTGCCCAAACTTCGGGACGATGAAATTTCCATTGACCAATCTTCTGAGCGACAAACTAAAGTTCCAGTGAGACGAAAGGTATCAACCGGCATTGAGGGGACTAGAGACTCCTGGGGAGGACTCCTATTTTCCAAACATTCGACTTCTAGGCCGTTCCAAATCCAGGTGGACGCGAGCGAAACCGAAGTGGGATCGCACTCTTGCAGATGAGTCGGGAGGAAGACCTCCATCCTATCTGCCATGCTTCCTCTAAGCTGGAGAAACATCAAGAAGACTACTACGCGACGATTGAGAAGGAGCTATGAGCGATATTATTCGTGTTGGACAAATTCAAAAAATGTGAATTGTCAAAAACTCGCCGTTAATTAATTAAAATTATAACGACCATAACCCAATAACATTTTATCAAAATTAAAGATAAAAAACGGAGAATAAAGGTGGTCTCTAGCGCTCTAACCTTATAAAATCTCTACATTACACGTATCCTGTGAACTGAATGTAATCGCCAATATATTGTGTAGGATTAAGGATTGAAGCGATAAAGTTTATCTGCCTTGCTAGTTTTAAGACACTTAATTCTAGATACTTATCGTGTGACGGTTCCTAACCGCCGCTTGGTAAGGGAGTTTACATGAACAATCTTCTCTCGCCTTGTCCTACGTACAAGGGCTCTCTCAGAGGGGGGCGGGGAGGTGTTATGTATGGGAATAATGTAATAAGGTTAATTAATTACTGGTTATAAATTAACCCACAAACAAAATTGATCACAGAATGAATTGTATGTATAAATACCAAACTGAAAGCCAAGCAAACGAAGAATTGTATTCGTCAAAAATGGCACTGGGCATTTTTGGTGTAGTTTCGGGTGTAAACGAATCAATTTGGAAATTCTTAAGTACGCGGAATTTAAAACATATACATGTTAAATACTCGTGTAATTTAGGGAAAAAGACACGAATTCAATTGTATACTTTATTCTGAAAAAGTTCGGATAAAAATACCATATAAAGGTTACCCAGAAACTAGGAAAATAATTAATGCAAAAATTACATTAATTGGAAAGAGGCACGTGGGTTTCCGCGTTCACTCCAAACAAAGAAAGAAGCCATTATAAAATTTAATGTTCATTTATGCATAAAATGGGAAAACTCAGTTCGAATTAGATTGTGACATTATTAACCAGTTAATGGCAGGTTAAAATTACACCTTCTGAAAGGTTAGTAATCCTTAAAAAAAAATAAGATGAACAAAAAAGAGAATTTATGTAGGTCATCGTGCGCCCGAGAGAGAGCGACTACCACACGCCGCTTTCTGGAATAACTTGTCGTGTATAAAAATCAAATTGTATTAAAACGGAAAACGAGAATTAAATTTACATCAAATTACTGTTTACCTATTGCCGAGTAACGTAGCATAAATTATGTTAGTTAAAAAGATGAGATAAATGTCTGCATTAAAAAATATAAATTCGAAGCAGGAAGATGCCCAAAAGTTAAAAAGAAAAACGCGTAGCATCAGTGCATATCAGAGCGTGAAAAAATAAATTTCGCTCTCACAAACCTGTGTTGAATTTAAATAAGAACATTAGATTTCTTTCTCCTTTTAAAAACAATAAACGAGTTCCTAATAGAAGTTTGCTCAAGTGTGTAAAAATACATATATTGTGCCGTAATCAGGGTTGGCAAAAACCCAGCAAAAAACCAGCCAACCCTGGCCGTAATGATAAAATTCAAATCGTGTGTGGCACTTAGAAGCAAAATCGTTTTTCTTATTTTGAGTAAATTACTCGCCAAGCTAAAGTGCAAACGAAAAATTCGCGTCTGTTTAAAAGACTCCCCAAAGAGTCTATCCTACATTGCACAGGAAGAAAACGTGAGCCGAGTTCATGGGGTAACCTACACAGTGTTATTCCCATTATACGTATTGTAACGGCTAATCGATCTAAGAAGGTCTACCTACCTGACAGATAAATGGTTCTAATTGTAATTCAAGTAATACGAAATTCATTTATTTTATTCGCATTATGTATTTTAGCTAATGTGGTAGATGGCCAAGCAGGCCTATGATTGTAAATTAAATTGTTATTGGTCCATTCATTGTAATGGTCTCGCGTATTACAACACGGCTGTATTAAGTTAAATAACTACCAATTGTAGATTAAACTTGTATAACAGTCAGATTTAAATTGCTTGTGCATTTTATTTAATTGTCTCAAATATCTTTTCTTTAAAAGAAGTAATTGATCTCAGTTTCATTGTAATTGATTCCATGCAAAATTGGCTAGCAGTCATATTTTGAGTTGCTTATGCATTTTATTTTAAGTGTCTGGTGTTAATTCTAAATATCAAATTCTTGATGTAAGAATCAATGTCTCAAGTGTCATTTCCCTAAACAATTATTCATGATTGCCAAAATTTCATTGTTGTATTGTAATTTGTTTAATAAGGTCTGTGACGAATATATTATTTTTGTAAAAGGTTTATGATTAATTATCCCCCTATACGAATTGACAGAGAAATAAGAATATACTGTATATAATCAGTGATATATATAACCTTGGGTTAAATCCAGTGGTGTAGTGCTAAATAGAGAAGTGAGGGAACGCATTTTGAAAGTGTTACTCAGATGCGGGGGAGACAATGGCGAGCGCGGCGAGCCCATACAGCTGGGGGTCCGGGGGCACTGTAAGCCCCCCGGGAAATCTTTGAAATCTGACCAATTTCAGGGATATTTTGAGGTCATATGCACTGGATATTAGGATATATTCCAAGGTTGAAGATGCAGTATTTCCAGTATCATTAGATATACGACATCCAGTACGATCAATAAAAATAGCTAACAACTGGAATGATTAACTAAAAAAAAGTTAACAACTGGTACGCCGTAGTGACTGTTTCACCAGATCTTTATAGGCTAGCATTGCCTCAGTCGAAGCTAAAAGAAATGAAACAGTTAATGATTCTTTCTCATATTTCTTCTAGGCGGGTGGGAATTAAAATTTCATGACGTTAGAGATTTGTAAGTTCGGATTTATTTGAATAGTGAGGGAACGCCGTTCCGTCTACCAAAAAAAGTAAGGGAACGCCGTTCCCACAGCACTACACCACTGGTTAAATCTATATGATGTGGTTTAAAGGAAAACAGGCTAAAATAAAGGTATAATTCATACCATAAATATAAAGAAATAAACTGCGCCACATATATATATATATATATATATATATATATATATATATATAATATTATATATATATATATATATATATATATATCCTTTATTAGGTAAAAAACATTTATAGAATTTAGTGATAGTTAAATAATAGTGATTTCTCTGGAGGCAACATTTGAGATGTAGAAGTTGATGCCATTAATATTGTTGAGGAAACCCAAACTTGGTCCTTTGATTCAATCTCGCTTTCAGAACTCAAATTAGTATCTGACTGAAACACTTCTAAATTATTTGATGTAATAACTCCGATTTGAGGTATTACGGGCGAAATGTAATTTACAGGATATATCTAGGATTGTTGTGTATAAGCTTTGTAGGAGTGTATATATATATATATATATATATATATATATATATATACATTCAACTGCAAAGAACACGCAGTATAAATAACGTAAAGAACGACGCTTGTATAGGAGATATTCCGCGCAAGACGAGAGAGAGAAAACGGAACAAATGAAAAAATGAAGTAACCACCTGGGAATCGAACCCGGGATCTTCCGATTGCCGGTCAGACGCGATACCATTACACCATGGACTTCTGAAGTCCATGGTGTAATGGTATCGCGTCTGACCGGCAATCGGAAGATCCCGGGTTCGATTCCCAGGTGGTTACTTCATTTTTTCATTTGTTCCGTTTTCTCTCTCTCGTCTTGCGCGGAATATCTCCTATACAAGCGTCGTTCTTTACGATATATATATATATATATATATATATATATATATGTGTGTGTGTGTGTGATACACACAGACCATGCATGGAACAAGAAACTCTTCTGGGAAAATTAAATGCACTATAGTCCGAATAAGTAATGGTAAATGACAAACACTATAGTTTTTCTTTTTCATGATGTTAGCCCGAAGTGGGCAACGGGTCACTCGCAAAGAGGCCACAAAAATATAGCTTCCCTCACCAGCTATCTGCAAAGCAGATAGGATCCAGCTTTGGGGCAGGATCTAGGGTTTAAAGCAGCCTAGCCCCACTATATTTAGAAGCTTATTATAAGCAAAAGATTCGTTGGACTGAATACATAAAGAAAAGGGGGTAACTATTATATTTTTAGCCAAAAACCATAACTTAAACCTCAACTGGCAGAATTGAGCGTCCGCTTTTCAAGGCACATATGTCCGTTTCATGATGGGATTGAACTCAGAATGGTCCCCTGAAATTCAGTGGATAATTCTGAGTTCAATCCCATATATACACACACACACTAATATTTATATATATATATATACAGGGTGGTGCAAAAGTCTGGACCCATAGGCGGTTTATATGGAAAAAAAAGTGTGGCCTGCTGGAAGTTTATTATGAAATGAAATTTAATTAACCATACACCAGTGACTAAATTATATTAAATTTAACGTTCTAGTTCAGAATTTACAATAAGTGTTCGAATTGATGTCCATCTTCTTCCAAACACTCCTTCTTTTGCGTACAAAAGCACAAGCTCTATTCTTTCTGCTATTGTTAACTTCTCTGCCATAGGGTAACAATCTGAAAAATATTTAGTAAAATTATAAACAAAAATTAAATTATGAAAACTATTATAAAAATCGAAAGATTTTTTATATAGTAAATTGCCTATGGGTCCAGACTTTTGCACCACCCTGTAATATATATATATATATATATATATATATATAAACTGCAAACACGCAGTATAATTAACGTAAAGAACGACGCTTGTATAGGAGAATATTCCGCGCAAGATGAGCGAGAGAACGAAACAAATGAAAAAATGAGGTGTATATATATATATATATATATATATATATATGCTAGTGACATTTTCGTTGTTGTTGTTGTACACTTTCAACAAAAATACCTTAAATTGTAAAAGTATCATTCTAGTTGAACGCTTGGAAGTGAAAATAATCAGTGCGCGTTGTTTACCCATGTTTGTCTTTTGCCAAAAAGTGACTCGGGTACTTGAATCCATACTCTTCACACCGAGTGTGTTTCCGCGAAGTAATTCAAATAACTCGGTGACTAAAACCGTGATCGGAGTTGACTCAAGTACTTGAATCACTTCTTGAATTTTTGCATTCTGAATGTAGGCGTACTTGAATCACTTCCACTTCCAAGCTTTCGGTAGTAATCTATTTAAGCTCCCGTCTCTCCGATTTTCATAAATTATACATCGGTAGCTTCGTTTCTTCATTAGGAATACGATTTAGACAGTCTCTAGTAAGGGAAATGCTTCAAAACCTAACCTAACATAACCTAGCATTTTGAAGCCATTTTAACACAATGCTTCAAACCCTAACCTAACCTAACCTAACTTAACCTAGCATTTTGAAGCCCAGCTCACCTTGCTATAATGCCAATTTTCATTAAAAATCCTGTAAAACTACAAACTCGCTAGACTGTTTTTAAAACACGAGATTTTTTTGTCATATATTTTAATATGTATTATAACTTTTGTTGGGTTAGGTTAGGTTAGGTTAGGTTAGGTTTTGAAGCATTTCCCTTACTAGAGACTGTCTAAATCGCATTCGTAATGAAGAAACGAAGCTACCGATGTATAATTTATGAAAATCGGAGAGACGGGAGCTTAAGTAGATTATTACCAAGCTTTCAATTAAACTGCAGATTTGGGAAGTTTTTATAAATTTTAGTCGCTGCAAAATTCTTTTGAAAATTGAACATACGTTTTTCTGAATTTGAAGCCTATTTATTAACCTTGGTTTTGCTTCCGCCCGAATTGTTCATGCTGACGAAGGTCAAGCTTATCACTCCACCTTAGACCTACAGTTTAACGTGGAATCCGAATCACGTCCCACTAGCAGCCCAGCGTCTTAACCACTGGGCTACCCAGGGTACCCATTTATCTACCAACCAATTTCTTTATTATTTGGAAGGATGAACAGCTGAGTTTAGCTGCGCGCCGCCTGCCGTCACCGGGTCTCGATCCCGGGGCCGATGGATTCGTAGTCAGAGACACTAACCACTACACCACTGAGGCGCATTACAATGATTTTTTTAATAATTTTTAAGTGTAAGTTTAGAGATCAGATTGTGTATTTTGTAAGTTTTGTTACAATATTATAATTGTAATGCAAGTGTTCGGTTGGTAAACCTGTTTTGATGGTTTTCTAGTTAGTGTATCTATCAGTACATTTTACAATGTTGTTCTCTATTTCATGAGTGTTGTGATCTTACTTCCACTTGTGCTTTATCTTGTTTACTTGTTTGGTGCGAAACAACGGCATTTCTGTTTTGCCTTTTAAGAGGAATTTCTGTGTAGTTTTTCTCTAACATTTTGTCGAATTTTTTCGATTGTGGTTTCCCGAACCACTTCTTGCGGGGTTTAAATTTATTCTTTTAAATCAGCACTTTTCTTGTGGGTACATTTTTTGCTCATTCAAGTCCGATTCTATTAACGTGGCACTACATGACACTTTTCGAAAGACCATTAATTAATATGAACGACGGACAGAATTCTAAGTTGAGATGTTCAGAAATATTTTTCGCGTACAAATATTTACCACAAATGTTTTTGTTACTCCACAGTAGTATATCTGAAAAAGGTTAGAGTGCAGGAATGTTGCAATTTATTACGTAATGGTGCAATGTTGAAAATGATGTGGGGTGTTGCAAAGGGGGTGGGTTGGGGTTGTTGCAAAGGGGGTGGGTGTTATGCAACATGCTGCAAAGAGGGTTGGGGTGCTATGCAACATGTTGCAAAGGGGTGGGGTGTTGCAAAAAAATCCCTGCAAGGGGGGTGGGGGATCCTGCAGGTGCAACAAGGGGTCATGAAACTTGGAGGCGGCGTTATCCCCCAAGAGAAAGGAGAGAAAGGAGGAGAGGTGTTCACCTGGCAGGAGCCAAGTGCATATTAAGACTTCAGCCGAGTAGGCGTTGTCTTATAGGCTCCTAATCAGCCAGTTGGCTGAATCAGCCAGTTGGCTTAGAAGGAGCCAAAGGGGGAGGGGTACACCTGAAGGGGTAGAGAGAGAGAGAGAGAGAGATAGAGAGAGAGAGAGAGAGAGGAGAGAGAGAGAGTAAGTATCGGCCTTTGATTGCAAGGGCATGCAACTTGGAGGCGGAGTTCTACCACAAGCTATTTCGTTTACCTAACCTAAGAGACCTCTAAGGGGTTTTCCCAAAGGGCCAGAAAGAGAAAGGACCAGAGGTCCTTGCTCGGCTGGGAGCCGAGCTTGAATGACTCCGTCATCAGCTTCTCACTCTTTTATAGACCTCTAATCCGGCTGAGTTGCCAGATAGTGCCATGTATTCAGGCTGAGTTGGCAGATAGCAATATTTAAAACCATATATTAATCAAAATACCACAATATATTTATATGATGGTAGTTAATCAATACAGAATTTCTTTTAATTGTTGGAATTAAGAAGATTCATCTGTTTATTAAATAAATAATTTAAACACACGCTCTTTACACAATAAATCACTTAATTCCTATTTTATTATAAATACCACAATCGAACAACAGTGGGAAAAACGAAAGGAAAAGAAACCTTACGAAGAAAGTTGAAATAAACCAAAAACACACGCTCGTCCATTCCCCCAATCTCCTCACCCCATCTGTGTTTGTATATATATATATATATATATATATATATATATATAAAGAATCATAATAATCGTGTCTATTTAATTTTGTCATTCCTTATATATATATATATATATATATATATATAATATATATATATATATATATATATGGATTTTCACCTTAAAGTGAATTAAAACTAACTTTATTACTTAATTCCTATTTTTATTATAATATCGAATAACTGGGAAAACGAAAGGAAAAGAAACCTTACGAAGAAAGTTGAAATAAACCAAAACACACGGTCGTATTCTCAAATCTATACACACACACACACGAGGAATCGTTTTCCCGACTCGAATCACACCTGTTTTCCCAGAGGCCTTTTTTAAATGACCATAATCTGACCTTTTTTCCAGTCAACTCGAGCAAAACCTCTCTTCACTCCGATTCTTAGATACACACACATTATATTAAATAATAATCAGCGAAAGAAACAAGGTGGGCAAACCTGAAAGTACTAATAATTATATATATATATATATATATAGAAAGAAAGAGAGTTTTGTTCATTCTTTTAAAATAAATAAAGGAATGGAAATATATATATATAGGGTGGTACAGATTTAAAATAACAGGATCATTTGATCCGTGGGTAGTATGACCGCAAAGCATGCACACAGCTTGGATCAAAAAAGTAAGGGCCTGAGCTGGGTATCACGAATTCTATAGGTGCACTCGGCGAAACTGGTCATAATTAATCTGCTGAAGGATGAGTTTCATATTTTCGTAAGATTCCTTCATGTGGACAGCGTGCCCTACAGGAATGGAAGGGTATTTATTTCCATTGTGAAGTAGTACAACCTTGAGGCTTAGCTTCGAAGAGTCAATAAATAAACGCCAATCTTCAGATTTGTGCTCATGACCGAGAGCTAACAGCAGTCCATTTACATTATTACAGTAGCATAAACCACCTGACGAGGAGAAATACTGCATCAGATCTTTTTGGCGAGTGCGGAACGCCGATATGCTTGTATCTTTTGCCAGCAAATTCCATTCACGTAACCTGGAGCCCAATAATTCCGCTTTCTTTTTCGGAAGGTCCAAATCTCTCACGAGATCATTCAGCATAACCTGCGTTATCATACGTTGTTTATTTGATTCAGGTTGCTGAAAGTCTGTATCTTTAGTGTCATCAATTTCCATTGGTTCAACTTCAGACTCTTCATCCAGTGTCCATGACTTTGGGGGAGTTGGAATTGGGTTATCATCGTCATGTAGTACTGGTCTCATGGCAGATGCAAGATTTGGGTATTGAATTTTATGTTTATTTTTGGCAGAGAATCCTGAAACGTTAGTCATACAAAAATAGCAATCCGTTAGGTGATCCTTGGGCTCTCTCCAAATCATTGGTATGGCAAATGGCATAGATTTGCGGGTACCTTTAATCCAACCCCTAAGAGTGACGGCACAGGAAATGCATGAGATATGAGGTGCCCAGGATTTGTCTTGGTCGCCTACCTTACATCCAAAATAAAGTTCGTAAGCCTTCTTCACGAGTGGGGTCATCGTCTTCCTCTGTGCCATTATGGTCAGTTCTCCACATACGTAGCAAAATGTATCTCTGGGATTAATACAGTTTCGATTCATGCTGGCGGAAAATTATTGAAATCACGGAAAACTTTTTGGAATGAAAAACCAATTTTTTCTACTATGAAAAATTTTAAAATTTGAGCAAAACTTGAAAAAAAATTTCTTTTTATTAAAAATCTGTTTAAATAGCTATATTTTTTTAATGCAAAAAATACTATTAAATATAGTTAACCTGGAAAAAAAAGAAAGTAAAATTAAATTAGTACACTTAATTTTAACTAATATTTTGGGAAAACTCTGAGTAAATGGAAATATTATTTTCTCGAAAACTATGGGTGATAGAAAATTCTGAAACCATATTTGGAATCAGCATCAAAAGTTCTATAAGAAACACCAAATAGTTTTCAAGAAACAAAAATGTTGTTCCCTAGTGTAATTAACTCTTTCTCGCCGAATTGGAAAGCTTTTCACCCGACCTTAGACCTACAGTTTAACGTGGATTCAGAAATACATCTCGTCAGGGAATGATTGCTCACTATTTCATCGAGATAATTAAAGCTCATATACAGGACCTGCATTGTCTATAAGATCTGTGGCGCGTGGAGCCTTCAGAAGAGGTGCCAGATACCATTGTATACATTATTATGGAGAGTTGCCAGATACCATTGCTCAGGTACACAGTTGCCAGATTGTACCATTTATTTTCTTAAAAGTTGGTTTAGAATTCCGCTAGTAGGTTTAGAAGGCGTAACATGATATAATTAACCAAAAGAATTAAGTAAAACAACATTGCATCATTCTGTTTATTATAAATATATAGAAAATAAATATACATTTGAATGATCAATAATAATAGAAATGAGGAATATGCATATAATCCGTCAATATAACAGTACAGGAGAAATATATACACACACACACACACACACATTATGGAGATATATAGAAAATAAATATACATTTGAATGATCAATAATAATAGAAATGAGGAATATGCATATAATCAAAAAAATACACACACACACACACACACACACACACACACACACATTATGGAGATATATAGAAATAAATATACATTTGAATGATCAATAATAATAGAAATGAGGAATATGCATATAATCCTTCAATATAACAGTACAGGAGAAATATCACACAAATATGTTAAATACATTTCACTTTTTTTTCAAAATACTAAACTCGCACTTAATCGAGTTTACAATTACATCATTATTGCTCTGCATTACGCAGTATATGCGGTTTAATAATATTTCACCGCTTTAAGTATAGGGAAACCTGTACTCGATATGAAGGGCTTTCATATCGTTCAGTACTATTTTTGTTCCCACTTTACAACCGGTTGGTAAGTCATCTTTAAATACGTCTAGAATACAATCAAAAGCACGCACAAAGAGTTCATCGTTAGCTACATTATTAAACACAAGTTTATAAACACGCTTTTCCAATCGAGGGTTTATTTCTACCGACCCGAGCTTTTCAATCGTGAACTCGTCTTCACTCAACATAGCGGCAATTGAAATAATCTTCTAAATCGTTACGACAACTGCGCGTTATATAAAGAAATAGTTCTTCAGGGTGAACGGTGTAGGTGAGCTCAGCCTTGTACCGATCAATTGCTTTGTACCAAAGTTCATGGTATTTCAAAGAGTCTAAACTTTTTAAATAAACGTCCAGCTCTAGACCATTCTCACCTTGTTCAGCCCTACACTCGGTAAACCCATCGAGCAGAGCGGTGTATGCGTATTCAAGTACTGTATCAAAATAAAGCATATCCGTAACACGCGCGTCTAATATAGGTTTCAGCTTGCGGAATCCGACGATTTCAAACATTCTGTCGAGGATGAAACGGTGTCGCGTAGGAACAAGAGCGTTATTATCAGAAGCATTCTTCCACATCAGCCGTATATCAATGCACGGCCGATCGTTATTTATACACAACGTACATACAACGGCGTATGAGGGTGCGTCACTAATCTGCTCTCTTCTTGTACCTACGTTAGCAGGTATTTTATAACGATCTTCACTCCACTTCTCAACTATCACGAAGATTCTATTCATCTCCTCGACACTTAAATAAACCCGTTTGTTTGTTTGTCTACATTCCGTTTCCAGTACATAGCTAACGGTACCGGATTTACGCCTGAACACGCGCAACGATTTCGTCACGGACACATCGTACGAGGCGTTGAGAATGCTGCTCAAAGGAAGTTCCATCGTATTCGAGGAGCGCACGTCCACTCGGTTCAAGCTCTGAGATAACTATGAGCCGTGTGAGGCACGCAGGTAGGCAGGAACGGTTCGATGGGCGGCTGACTCGATGATACGTGAATGGGCTTGTTCGAACTCGTATGATCCGCGAGTCGCACCATAATCGTGCGAATTGTTGTACATATTGGGTAGGTGTTTTTCCGCTACAAGAATTAATTTCGGTTTTATCACTACCAGACTACGCACCAGACAGTTTCCCTCAGGATAATTTTCACGAACTAGGCACATTTTATAATGTTTTACTAAACATCTTCACACTCCGGCGCACTATTTGAGAGGAACATATGCTCATATTTTTCCTTTCTGCCCATCAAACGATACTCGTCTCTAAAGTCTGTTAAAAACTCACGCAGGGCACTAGCCACAACCTCACTACGAACCTCATCATGATATACATTAATATAGTGATAAAAATACTTAAGATTGTCCATGATCACGAGATTCACATTTTCAGTCGTAGGGTATGAGTAATCGACATGGTGTAACATGACGTAATACCGCTTGTCACACCACCCATCCACAAGACTCATTATCCATACCTGCTGCTTCTCTTCTGCACGCGTTGTTTCTTTTACTTCACGGTATATGTGAGACTTTATAAAGTTTAGCTCTACAGCATACTTCAGCACATCGTCTGTGCAACGAAAGCCTTCAACGGTCTCACCAGAACATCCGTAGAGTATTTGTACATCTTGCAACTTCGCACAATCCAATGTGGTTTTAAAAGAGGCATAGGAGGGGGGAATAGGAAGTTTTTCGGTATCCACCACATCCTGGCACTTTGCTGAATACCATTTCATAAACGTTGTACAAGCAATATTAAAGGTAGCCATTTGAATACACGTCTGATCTCCTTTTTTTCTTCTACGCTGGCGAATACACGTCTGATCTCAAGGGCTTACTGCAGTCGACTGACCACGCAGGGAATCACAGATAGTAGCATGACTCACGTTGCTGGTCTTACAGTGGGCGGAGCTTAGAACTTTCACCTGTGCACACACACACACACACAGTGGGCGGAGCTTAGAACTTTCACCTGTGCACGCGCACGCACACACACACACAACAGTGGGCGGAGCTTAGAACTTTCACCTGTGCACGCGCACGCGCACACACACACACAACAGTGGGCGGAGCTTAGAACTTTCGCCTGTGCACACACAAAGGAGAAAGTGAAACGCTAATTGAAACATGATTTATTTAATAAACGAGATATTCAAGTTATATATTTCAAATACGATTTAATAAACGAGATATTCAAGTTATATATATTTACAAATACGTGTAATAAATAAGTTAACAATAGACACATCAATGATTATTTCAAGACATATATATTTAAAAACACGTGATAAATAAGTTAACAATTGAAATTATGTTAACACAAGAAAAAACAAATGCATAGATTTGATGATCACAAACAACAGTAACCTAATACTTTAAAGAAAGCATTCTATTAAATACTTTTAGCCTATGTTCACGAATTAATACCGGTTTTAAAATAGATTCGAGACGAAGACCGTCTGGACTGATTTTATAGAAATTCAAGGATTCCAAGTTGATCACGAGAGAAGTTATGTAGTCATCTTCCATGCTGCAAAATCTCGTCGTTTGCCTGTCTGCTCAGAACACCGACAAGAGGTAAGATCGAATCCACATCAACACAAAATTTTAGTCGCTAAAATAACAGCCTGAGTATTGTTCATGTTCTAAATTATCTTTGATTCGTTTTGGTAAAATTGAGTAAACTGCAGCCTTTGTTTCCTGATCAGAAAGTAATAAAGTTAGTTTTAAGTCACTTTAAGGTGAAATTCAATTTTATATATATATATATATATATATATATATATATATATAATATATATATATATATATATAAGGATTGACAAAATATACGTTTGCATTTTTTTCTGATTTTCATTCACATGATATGTACAGAGGTGTGTGTGTGTGTGTGTGTGTGTGTGTGTGTGTGTGTGTGTGTGAGTTCATTCGTTTTATATATACAAACACAGATGGGGTGAGGAGATTGGGGGGAATGGACGAGCGTGTGTTTTGGTTAATTTTCAACAATCTTCGCAAGGTTTCTTTCCCACTGTTATTCGATATTTATAATAAAATAGGAATTAAGTATTAAAGTTAGTTTTAATTCACTTTAAGATGAAAATCCATTTATATATATATATATATATATATATATATATATATATATATATATATATATAAGGAATGACAATTAAATAGACACGGTTATTATGTTTTTCTATATATATATATATATATATACAAACACAGATGGGTGGAGGAGATTGGGGGAATGGACGAGCGTGTGTTTTGGTTTATTTCAACTTTCTTCGTAAGGTTTCTTTTCCTTTCGTTTTTCACACTGTTGTTCAATTGTGGTATTTATAATAAAATAGGAATTAAGTGATTTATTGTGTAAAGAGCGTGTGTTTAAATTATTTATTTAATAAACATGAATCTTCTTAATTCCAACAATTAAAAGATTCTGTATGGATTAACTACCATCATATAAATATATTGTGGTATTTTGATTAATATATGGTTTTAAATATTGCTATCTGGCAACTCAGCCTGAATATATGGCGCTATCTGGCAACTCAGCCGGATTAGAGGTCTATAAAAGAGTGAGAAGCTGATGACGGAGTCATTCAAGCTCGGCTCCCAGCCGAGCAAGGACCTCTGGTCCTTTCTCTTTCTGTCCCTTTGGGAAAACCCCTTAGAGGCCTCTTAGGTTAGGTAAACGAAAATAGCTTGTGGTAGAACTCCGCCTCCAAGTTGCATGCCCTTGCAATCAAAGGCCGATACTCTCTCTCTCTCTCTCTCTCTCTCTCTCTCTCTCTCTCTCCCTACCCCTTCACGTGTACCATTCTCCCCTTGGCTCCTAAGCCAACTGGCTGATTAGGAGCCTATAAGACAACGCCTACTCGGCTGAAGTCTTAATATGCACTTGGCTCCTGCCAGGTGAACACCTCTCCTCCTTTCTCTCCTCCTTTCTCTTGGGGGATAACGCCGCCTCCAAGTTTCATGACCCCTTGTTGCACCTGCAGCATCCCCCACCCCCCTTTGCAACACCCCACCCCCCCGTGCAACATGTTGCATAACACCCCACCCCCTTTGCAACACCCCACCCCCTTTGCAGCATTACGTAATAAATTGCAACATTCCTGCACTCTAACCTTTTGCGGCTATACTACTCCCCACAAATAATAACGATGACATATAAAATTATCTAACCTATCCTAATTTGATTTCATATAACCTAACTTAGTTTAGACTAACAAAAAAAAAGTTAGAAATTTTACAAGCAAATAAAATCTCTGTCGACAGTACTAGAAAAAATTATTTTCCATTGTGGTTCATAATCTAAAGTGTTACTTTCCCGTTTACGCATCGGTCAAATAAGGCTAACCACATGTCGACAAGTCGCCGAAAGGGACGAACTGGTAACGTTTCAAATACACACATTCGTAACTTAAACTCTCTACCGCCAGAATTTTTTGTAGGTTTATGTTAAGTTAGGTTAGGTTAAAGTAATTCAACAGAGATAAATTGCTCGTCCACGGGATGTGTAAAAAAGAAAAGGTGGAATCAGATTTGTGGTGAGGAATTGTTTTCAGACGACCTCAAAATGAAAGATTGTAGCTCCTCTTCGTGGTGATTAGGCGATTATTCTGTTCGTTTCTCTTTTCTAATTCCTGTTTCGCAACTTTGAACTCTTTCTTTTGTGTGATACCACGAAAGACTTTTTAACAAAAACTGTCATAACTTCTCACCTGTGATGAAGACTTATAATCACCACATATTCATAAAAAGTTTGGTTGGTTGGTCTCTCCCGCTTTTACTGTATGCTGGTCGTTTCATATATTATATATATATACATACATATATATATATATATATATATATATATATATATATATATATATATATATATATATATATGTGTGTGTGTGTGTGTCAAAATGAAGCCAAAAACAAAAAAATTCTATTGATCTCTTGAATTTTTGTCAAAAGCCGATTGAAACTCATTATTGAAAGAGATCGCGTAACCATGACAATAAAATTAGAAAAACTACGACTACACCTTTTGTGTCATCTACTTACTTTGTTCATCTTGTTACCCGAAGTAATTTACTCAGCTTAAGAACACTTCAGTTTCAGCATACTGTATACTGAAACTCGCCTAAATTCATATGTATATATGATGCAAACCCACAAGGAAAAAGAAAAATGATTCCAAGGCCTTTCGTGTATTCAGAAGTACACCTCGTCAGGGAATGAAGGGAGAAGGCGAGATGCCCAAAATACTCGTGTATATATAGCGGGACGAAAAAACAAAAAGATAGCACATAATTAACAAGAGTCAATGACAGGCAAAAAGAATTTTAACAGGATATTGTCAATTTTATACATTCCGCACTGTTATTGAAATTATTTTTAAAATGGATAAATGCACATTCTAGAATATTCCTTTCAATTATATCTCTGTTGTTTTAATCAGCGCTTTAGAACTATCCCACTTAATACTATGATTACATCTATACATATGGTTAAACAATACATTAGAAATATTTGATGTTCTACACGCATATTTATGCTGTTTTATCCTAATATCTAAAACAGCATAAATAAGCATATATAAGTTTAAATACATTAGCAATACCTAAAAAGCCTGGAAAAATGGAAGTACTAAAATATTCTTCGACAAAGTGCGAAGGTTATTATTCACACGAGTAGTATGGGCGCAAAAGGTTAGTGCAAGGCAATTGCAATGAGTGCCAGTGCCAACCCCCATGTTGGAAGACTCCCCAGTACCATCCCCAGGGTGCCAGAAAAAGGGGGGGAGGAGAACTCCCCAAGCAAGCTGGGGGAGTCCTCCTGACCTCTTTGGGGGAGAAGTTAGGACGGCCTCAACCCCCAAAGGGGTATACTCTAACCTATGCGAGAGGAAGATACCATCCAGCTTCCACGAGAGATGGAAGCTCAATGAGTGGTCATGGTAGCAACACCTGACTTAGAACTCGAAATCCGCCAGTTGGCGTAGAAGCCAGTGCCTCCAGACATTATCAGCCAGTTGGTTCAATGTATACATCGCCTGAACATTCAAGAAGCGCACACAAACGCACGTAGATCCCCTATTTTTACACACACAGCAATATATACTAATTATTTATTTATAGATGAGTTACTTTTGTCATTCATCTCTCATACAAAATGCCTTCAAAACCGCATTTCTTTTTATTCCAAGAAATACAAAAAATACCCGAATTGTTCATTCCGTCGAAGGTCAAGCTTTTCACCTCACCTTAGACCTACAGTTTAACGGGGAATCCGGACCTACCCGAATTGTAAATTTTGACAATGGTCAAACTTTTCATCCCACCCTAGACCTACGGTTTAACGGGGAATCCAGCACCCTAGCTTCTTAACCACTAGGTCACCCAGAGTACCCATTTTATCTACCAACCAATTGTGCGGAAGCGGGGTGTGCTACGCATCTAATAATAAAAGAAATACACAGGGCTCTTTACATTGCACATTATTCCAACAACATGCAGAACGATGTTCGTTTACCGAGCGCCGGTTGCAATCACCGGGTCTCGAGCACGAGGCCGATGCGGTTCTCGTTTTCGTACAATTTTTTCATCCATCTTAATATGCATTCTTTTGATTTGAGAAATCTATATATTAAATTTCCCACATGAAAACAGATTTAATAATACGAGGTAGATATACTAAAAACGTATATTAAATTATTCTCATAGAACAACATTCAGCAATCCTTTCTATATACTTTTATAAAGAAAATCCTGCCAATTCAAAGTTAATTAACTGTTAATTTTTATAGAAACACAAAATACTTTTACATTAAAATGTCTACTCATCCACATTACTTTACGCTTCCAGCCATTATTAAAAATTAATGAAAAATCTTAAAATGCATATCTTAAGCTTGTTTATGGATTTTTATTTCTAATCCCCCATAAACTTTAAAAGTGAGAATTGCCCCGATTTCCAAATTTATTTTCCAATCTCGCTAAATCCCTCATTTATATACACACCACAGGCAAGGTAAAACATGTTTATCATACATCCAGTCCACATTTAATTTTTTTTTAATTATTTTCGATGGCTTCAAAACCCTACATATATATATATATATATATATATATATATATATATATATATATATATCGGCACAATTGGTTGGTAGATAAAATGGATATTTATTACACCCCAATCTCTCGAGATCATAAATTTTAAACCGATGCGATCTGTCCCCGATTTCCAAATTTATTTTTTAAAATTCCTCTCTCTCTCTCTCTCTCTCTGTACCGCGACAGTCGTTGCCGACAGAATAGACAAACTGAGCGCGTTTAAGGCTCCTGGGCCAGACCAGTTTCTCCCCAGAGTGTTGCGAGAAGTGCGCGACCAGGTGGCTCCCCACCTGGCTACAGTCTTCAACAAATCGTTGGAGATGGGACAGGTGCCTGGTGACTGGAGGGAAGCCAACGTGACCCCTATCTTTAAGAAAGGGGATCACGAAAGTCCAGGGAACTATCGTCCAATTAGTCTCACTTCAGTTGTAGGTAAATTATTAGAAGGGATAATAGCTGATAGGATCGTTGACCATCTGGATTCCTACAAGCTGCTTGGGGACTCCCAACATGGGTTTAGACGGCATAGGTCGTGTCTCACCAACTTGCTCGAGTTTTTCCACGTCATGTTGAGTGAGTACGATAAGAGTAGGGCTATTGATATACTTTATCTCGACTTTCAGAAAGCCTTTGATAAGGTACCTCACCGCCGGCTAACGGCGAAAGTGCGCGCGCTGGGTATCGGTGGGGAAATAGGTAGGTGGATTGAAAACTGGCTGAGGAATAGGCGGCAGAGGGTGGTAATTAAAGGGGCTAGATCGGGTTGGGCCTCGGTCACTAGTGGGGTTCCTCAGGGTTCCGTTTTGGGGCCACTGTTGTTTATCATTTACATAAATGATATCGACGGTGGCATCGTCAGTCGGATCGCCAAATTCGCTGATGACACCAAGCTTGGGGCCAATGTTGGGAACTGCGTGCGGACCTAGGTAGGATAGGGGAGTGGTCCGAAAAATGGCAAATGCCGTTTAACTTGGGTAAATGCAAAGTGATGCACATTGGCTACGCCAATCCCAAGTTGGACTACTCGATGTTGGGTAGTAATATCGAGGTGACTGATTTAGAAAAGGACTTGGGTGTGCTAATTAGCAGCGACCTTAAGTTTACGAACAGTGTGTAGAGGTGGAAAAGAAAGCCCAGAAACTATTGGGTTATATCAGGAGGCAATTTCAGTTTCGGAACAAGGAGATTGTGCTCTCACTGTACAATTCCCTTGTTCGGCCGCACCTGGAGTATGCTGTGCAATTCTGGTCGCCCACCCTCAGGAAAGATATTGAGAGGCTGGAGCGAGTAGGCGAGGGCCACAAAGTTAATCCCTTCCGTTAGGCATATGGGCTACAATCGACGGTTACGCGCCCTGAACTTGTTTTCGCTTGAAACTCGGAGGCTGCGCGGTCAACTGATCGAAGTTTTCAAGCTCTTACGCGGGTTGAACGATGTCGATTTTAGTTGTATGTTTAGTTTAAATGATAACCCAACTCGCAACAATGGTTGGAAGTTGGATTTGAAACGGTTTAGGACTAGTGTGTGTGGGAATTACTTTACGTATAAGATCTGTGACACAGGAACAGGTTACCTTCGGAAGTTGTGAACAGTTCCTCTGTGGATCAGTTCAAGAAAATGTTAGACCAAATTTTGCACACTATTTGAGTGTGTAGAAAATTTTCCGTGGCACCCGTTGCCATTGGTACCTCCTCGGTATGGGCCGCAAGGCCTTTTGAGGTACTTCTTTTCCTTGTAACTCTCTCTCTCTCTCTCTGCAAACAAAGAAACCCCCCTCATGAAGAGATGTTTAATGTGTGGTGTTGAGTGTAAATATGATGTTTCCATGGTTACCGATGTGGAGGTGGGAAAAACAAAAGTTGGTAAGGTTTATAGAAGGTATTAGAAAAAGTATTTGTCGTAGTGTTTATGTATATAGATTCATGAATACTTAAAAAGTTCCCGGAGTACAATGACGTGCAAAGTGGAAAGAAATTCGCCGAAAAATAAAATTTTAAAAATAAATACGAAAAATTTCTAAAATTTTTTTTTAATATTTTTTGGTAAACTTTTTTCTACAGCTAATATATGGAAAAAAATGGTAAGGTCATTGGCATCAATGAGAGGGTGCAAGACTTGTCTGTCCCACTTGGTGTGAGGTTTTTGACCAGTTCGACGCGTTTTCGGGTAGGTGGACCTGTATCAGAGGGATGGTGTCTACCTCACTGTCAAGGTTAAAGGTGTGCTAGGCACGCTGCTTGACCGGCACATATACCGTATGGTGAGGTCAAGCCCGGGGATTGATGATGGGCCCCCACCGGGAGAGATGGTGAGCCGGTGGCGCACGTACCTTCACCTGAAGGGTGCGTCCAGATACAGGTGGGTGACCATCCTTCCCCGTTGGAGGGGGCTCAGCCTCCTGCGGAAGTTGCTCCCTCGTTGGTGAGGGGCTCATCAACTCCCGACAGCCCTGGCTGTTCGGGAAATGGGTCGTGCTAGGGGGCGGTCAGAATAGGGAAGGCTCCCTCCGTGCAGTGCTTTTTAATGCTAGATCGATTAGGAATAAGTTTTGCGAGCTACGGGCGCTCTTAGCATCAGAATATCAGGATATCGTTGCTATCACCGAGTCCTGGATTCATACTGATCGTAGGGACTACGTTGCGAAGTTCGAAATTCCTGGGTATAGAATGTTTCACAAAGACCGCAACTGTGTTGAGTCCGGTTGTCTGCCAGTTCCGATCAGAACGGGAGCTGCTTGGCGTCGATCTGAACGTGGGAGGGACGAACTATAGGTTAATCTTGGTGTACAGACCTCCGCATCTCCTCCTCGAGGAGGATACAGCCTTGTACACCGAACTCCGTAACCTGCTAGGGGACAGGGTGTGTGTAGTTTTAGGATTTCACTGTCGCGGCATAAAGTGGAAGACAGGATTGCTGATGTTGAAGGGAGGAGGCTAGTTGACTTTGCTGATGAGACCTTCCTCAGTCAGTGGGTCAGTGGGCCAACACGAGGCGAAAGCGTTCTAGACTTAGTATTCACGACCGAAGACAACCTCGTCACTCGCCTCACTCTTGACGAATCGTTGGGCGGGAGTGATCACGGTCTGATTAGGTTCCGTGTCTGCGTCCCTCGGGTGGCGTAGTAACTCGAGGCAGTAAGCTCGATCTAGAGCGGGCGGACTTTGTTATACTCCGGGATAGCGTAGGTGAGATGGAATTACAGGTCGGCGGCGATGTTGAGGGAGTGTGGAATGCATTCCGAGACGAATTTATGGTGCTGCAGTCTGCTGCCATACCCTCAAAACTGGTCACCCGCCTAAGTGGTTCAGTCATGACATCGCTTCGGCTATCCGAAATAGGAAAGTAGCGTATAGGAGGGCGAAGGCCAATCGTTCCCCTGAGAACACTGAAGCGTATGTCCGCCTGTGTAGGAAGTGAAGGCGAAGGTTAGGCTAGCGAAACGTAACGAAGAACTACGGGTGGCAAGCCTCTGCAAGGGGAACCCTAAGGAGTTCTTCAGTTATGTTAATAGTAGAAAGCCCATTAGAAGCATGATAGGTGTTAAGGACAGCAGCGCTGCGGACCTCCGACGCGGACATCGCTAATGTGCTTAATGATACTTTGCGGGAGTGTTCACCAGGGAGGACACCCGCGTCATCCCCGAGCCAGGCGTGACACGAAGGTGCTGGCCTGGATAGTGTTCGATGTACCGCGACAGTCGTTGCCGATAGAATAGACAAACTGAGCGCGTTTAAGGCTCCTGGGCCAGACCAGTTCCCAGAGTGTTGCGGGAGTGCGCGACCAGGTGGCTCCCCACCTGGCTACAGTCTTCAACAAATCGTTGGAGACGGGCCAGGTGCCTGGTGACTGGAGGGAAGCCAACGTGACCCCTATCTTTAAGAAAGGGGATCACGAAAGTCCAGGGAACTATCGTCCCATTAGTCTCACTTCAGTTGTAGGTAAATTACACTGGTCAACAAAGATTTTTCATCAGAGTAAAATTTGTGGTGGCTGGATAGCATTTTTCACGCTGATTCCAAAACTGCATTCAGATTTTTCTAGCACGTATAGTTTTCAAGATGAAGGCATATATAACTACACAGATTTAACCATTTTAAATAGGCAAAATACTAATATTTCAACATTTGATTGTGTTTATTTTATTGTGTTTTTTTAGTTTATTCATCTTATTTATTTCAATTATCTTAATTATACATCTTATGTATTTCAGGTGTGAGCTTTTACGTCTAGCAGCATTGTGATTCAGGCAACAACGCCGTGCTTTGTGTGTCAAAAGATCAGTCCAGTCCAAGAACTTGTTGTGTCAAGTTGGTGTACATTTTTTTTGAATTTATAGTTTGCTCAGGTCAGTCAACATGCCTCGACAATGTAAGAATGACCCCGACAAGTTCTGTTTCGTATGCGGCCAGTTGACAACTAAAACACAGCGACGAAGTATTACAACCGACATTAAGAAAATATACAAGCTATACTTTGGTTGCCATCTAGGTGACCAAGATAAACCATGGGCGCCACATCAAATCTGTTCTGGCTGTTCAAATGGATTACGTGATTGGCTTAACAAAAAGAAAGCTTCAATGCCATTTGCCATACCCATGATATGGAGGGAGCCGAGAGATCATCATGAAGACTGTTATTTTTGTAGTGTGAACTTAATGGGGTTTTCTGCCAAGAACAAACACCAGATTGTATATCCAAACTTGGATTCAGCACGTAGACCAGTAAAACATGATGAAACATTGCCCATTCCAACCCCAAGTGATAGGCTAGATTCTATCATAGATGACATGGAAAGTGATGAAGGTGCAACTGGCGTTTCCGGACCATCTACAGAACCAGAGTACACTTTTGAAGGTAGACATTTAGAGCCTAAAAAGTTAACCCAAGGACAGTTGAATGATCTTGTTAGAGACTTATCGCTGTCTAAAGAGAAATCAGAGCTTCTCGCCTCAAGACTAAAGGAGAACAATTTACTTGAGAACAATGTTCGTATTAGTTACTACCGAAAGCGGAATTTTGAATTAACAGCATTCTTTTCAGTAGACGGTCCTCTCTGTTATTGCCATGACATCAATGGACTATTTACAGCCATATCTCAGACGTATGTGGCATCTGAGTGGCGCCTCTTTATTGATTCGTCGCAGAGAAGCCTGAAAGCAGTTCTTTTGCATAATGGTAATATAATGCCATCCATCCCCATTGCCCATTCCGTCCATCTAAAAGAGACATATGACAATATGGATATACTACTTAAGGCAATCAAATACGACAGTCATCAATGGAATGTTTGTGGAGATCTAAAAGTTATAGGAATGCTTATGGGTATGCAGTCAGGATTCACAAAATTTTGTTGTTTCCTTTGCCTGTGGGACAGTCGCGCCACTATAGAACATTACACCAAAAGTGACTGGCCACTTAGGTATACATATGTCCCAGGGATAAGCAATGTCCAGTCTGTCCCTTTAGTGGATCCCCAAAAGATCTATCTGCCACCTCTTCACATTAAACTTGGTTTAATGAAGAATTTTGTTAAAGCAATGGGTAAAGTCAATTCTGAAGGGTTCCAATACCTTTCAAGGAAATTTCCGAAGGTTACTGCAGCAAAATTGAAGGAAGGAATTTTTGTTGGGCCACAAATAAGGGAGGTTTTGAATGACACTGAATTTGAAAAAGTCCTAAGTCCGCTGGAATTGAAGGCTTGGCTGGCGTTCAAATGGATATGTGAAAACTTTCTTGGAAGCAACAAGTCACCTGCGTATAAGGATGGAGTCAAGAACCTCCTTGATGCCTTCAAAGAAATGGAGTGTCGAATGTCGTTAAAAATTCACTTCCTGCATTCCCACTTAGATTTCTTTCCTGAAAACCTTGGTGCAGTGAGTGACGAGCAAGGAGAGCGCTTCCATCAAGATATTCAGATGATGGAGAAGCGCTACCAAGGATATTGGAATGAAAGCATGATGGCGGACCATTGTTGGATGCTGTATCGTGACAATCCAGGCCAAATTTACAAAAGGAAATCACACTCACAGCGCTTTTAATAAAATAATGTATATATTCTTTATTTATAAGTACATTGAATAAGGTATATGATGTATTTGTTGTTTAGCATTCCTAAGTGTGATCTATACATCCATAAATTTTCTTATAGCAATATCAAAAACTTAAAAATATCAAAACCAGTGTATCTATATAACTATACGTGCTAGAAAAAATAAAACCAGATTCGGAATCAGCGCGAAAAATGCATTAAGAAAAGTGTGATCATGTTTGTGATGAGAAAAAAGTTTCATTTTGTTGGCCAGTGTTATTAGAGGGGATAATAGCGGATAGGATCGTTGACCATTTGGATTCCTACAAGCTGCTTGGGGACTCCCAACATGGGTTTAGACGGCATAGGTCGTGTCTCACCAACTTGCTCGAGTTTTTCCACGTCATGTTGAGTGAGTATGATAAGAGTAGGGCGATTGATATACTTTATCTCGACTTTCAGAAAGCCTTTGATAAGGTCACCTAATGGCGAAAGTGCGCGCGCTGGGTATCGGTGGGGAAAGGTAGGTGGATTGAAAACTGGCTGAAGAATAGGCGGCAGAGGTTGTAATTAAAGGGGCTAGTTCGGTTGGGCCTCGGTCACTAGTGGGGTTCCTCAGGGTTCCGTTTTGGGGCCACTGTGTTTTTCATTTACATAAATGATATCGACGGTGGCATCGTCAGTCGGATCGCCAAATTCGCTGATGACACCAAGCTTGGGGCCAATGTTGGGACGCCGAGCGATCGAGCAACTGCGTGCGGACCTAGGTAGGATAGGAGAGTGGTCCGAAAAATGGCAAATCCGTTTAACTTGGGTAAATGCAAAGTGATGCACATTGGCTACGCCAATCCCAAGTCGGACTACTCGATGTTGGGAGTAATATCGAGACTGATTTGAAAAGGACTTGGGTGTGCTAATTAGCAGCGACCTTAAGTTTACGAAACAGTGTAGTAAGGTGGAAAAGAAAGCCCAGAAGTTGGGTTATATCAGGAGGCAATTTCAGTTTCGGAACAAGGAGATTGTGCTCTCTGTACAATTCCTCTGTTCGGCCGCACCTGGAGTATGCTGTGCAGTTCTGGTCGCCCACCCTCAGGAAAGATATTGAGAGGCTGGAGCGAGTGCAGGCGAGGGCACAAAGTTAATCCCTTCCGTTAGGCATATGGGCTACAATCGACGGTTACGCGCCCTCAATGTTTTCGTTGGAAACTGGAGGCTGCGCGGTCAACTCATCGAGGTTTTCAAGTTCTTAGGGTTCAACGATGTCGATTTTAGAAGCATGTTTAGTTTAAATGATAACCCAACTCGCAACAATGGTTGGAAGTTGGATTTGAAACGGTTTAGGACTAGTGTGTGTGGGAATTACTTTACTATAAGATCTGTGACACGTGGACAGGTTACCTTCAGAAGTTGTGAACAATTCTTTTGTGGATCTGTTCAAGAAAAGGTTAGACCAAATCTTGCACACTATTTGAGGGTGGCAGAATTTTTCACTGGCACCGTTGCGATTGGTACCTCAGTATGGGCCGCAAGGTCTTTTGAAGTACTACTATTCTTTGTAACTTGTAACACACCCTCTCTCCACGAATCATTTCTGGAAGAAATCTATGGAATGGGTAAGTTATATCTGACACGCTCCAGAATTCACGGGTCCGCCAATCATACCCCAGTGGGCGGAGCCCCAGGACCTCTGGTTGGTGGGTAGTCACGTTTACACGTTATGTCCCACCCAAATTTCACCGATGACCAATAGGAAACTCGTTATTCGGCTATTGTGGGTGTTTACAATTAGGATAGTGTATATAAAAGGGAGCATTTTCGTCTGGAATCCACAACAGTTGTATTTATCAGCGAGTAACCACAGATATCACCATGAGTCAATCACAACAGCTTTACGGCTACCCGCAGTTGTTTGAAGATGGAGATGCTGCAGCGCTGCCTACACTTCATCTTTTCGCAGCGGCAGACCGGAACGCCCTACTTTCAACGCAAAGCATTGCAGAAATTTGTGACGGCGAGATAGAAACAGCCGATGAAGACTGCATTGAAATGTAAGTAATTAATTTAATTTGTGAATCGAGCTTTATATTTCGGTTCATTCAGTGCCTGTGTTAGTTAATTTATAAAAGCCATAATAAATGTGTTTTCAAAAACTAGTTCGTGATTTAAGCGGAAGACCGGGCTATATATATATTTATCTTTCATTCATTGCAAGTGTTATAATTTATAAAAAGCCGTAATAAAACGAAGTGAAAGGATATCTGCCCAGGGGTCTAGGCCCATGGGGAGGCAAACGATGCGTAGCACACCCAGTTAATCTTCCTTCCTGATAACGTCATTTAGACTGAATTTTATTTGAAAGTGAAATTTTATTACACGCTTGTTACTGATAACTTAAAAATTTGTAAAGTTCTACAATAGATTCCTAATTATTAACCATTCTGTGTCGTCTTCGTGGTTATTTCGGTATATATATATATATATATATATATATATATATATATATATATGGTGTGGATGTAATATATTTCGACTCACATTTTATTGTAAATGCTTCATTAGCGATTATCCTCAATTATAGCCTAGTTCGCCTTAGTAGTGAGGTAGGATTTCTGAATATAAATCGAATTATGAAAAAATGGACTTTAATTAAAAAAGAATCCGTATTGACAAATCATGTTATTTTCTCCTTAAAGGACTGATGCGGAACTTGATCTTGTTATAGCTACTTTTCGCGACAGCTTTGATGAAAGACAAATAAATGACGGCGATTTGGAGGCTTTACCGCGCAGCCAACTCAGTGACTTGAATACCGAGATCGAGGTATTGGCTCACATCCGGTCCAACGAATGCCAGGTCATCGAAGAACTAATGTAAGTTTTTTTGTGGTTAAGAACAAAACACTATTTTCATTCAATTTATTAAATGGTAGAAAGCATGTTTTAGTATAATTCGGCTTACAGAACTAGCGTCCATTAAATAAGACTAACATTAATGGAGACATTTTACAGTTACAATTATATACACACACACAAAACTTTACACAATACATCGAGTGCGAACAGATGGGAATCTTTTTTTTTATCTGTCTGCATACCAATTCATCATTCATCTCAGTGTCGCACAAATCGAATAATTTAAAAAAAAATTTAAATCCTCTCCCACGTGAAATGTGCAGGAGAAATGAAAGACAGTACATGTCACAAGTATTACTAAAATATCCTTGGAAACGGTAAGGATTCCCGACAATTTCAGGGACATGAAGCTGTTCGATAAATTGTAGAACCACAGGGTCACGCCAGGGCTGAGTGCCGAGTGAATCAAAATAGTACATTCTTTCCCTATTTTTAAAATAGATTGCAAACCAATAAATCCCCTCACCCCCCACAATGTCCGTATTGACGATAAGACCACCAATCTCTCGTAGTTGGTAATTTCAATGGTTCATTCTTCGCAAACACACCGATAAATTTGGAGCGTGTGATTCGGTCACTTCATTTCTCTCTCGAGTGTATTCGCATCCACTTTAAAAGTCTGTACGTTCCTGAAACGGTCGAGCTCTATTAGAGGTTGTGATTCTAGGTATACCAGTACACTAATAGGCGCGTCCATAGGGTCGGCGAATTCCAATCTGACTGAGATGTTCCCACTTTGTTGTGGACTTAAGTGTGTATTTACACTAGCAGATAAGTCGGGGATAATATCAAATGGGTAAAGGTTAAATTGATCGACAAATTCTTTCAGCGTTACGCCAATCCAAAGCTCGTCACAGCCACCGGCAATATGGGCCAGATTGCTATAAGCTCTCGCCATTTACGTATAGAGTTATATTTTTAAGGCCGAAATTCTTGAATTTAAAGGCGCTTTTTTTTATATTTTCCATTCGTCGAAGCGTGATCCTGCATTCCAATTAATATCCTTTTAGGTAGAACTCCCAGGGCACGTTTTCTAGCTGCTTCGAGGCCAACCCGGCGGGCACCGTGTATAGCTTGATCTGTACTCTGTTAATTGAGTATTTTACTGTTCGTGTATTAAATTTTTTTCAATTTCTACATATTTCGGCGAACTTAATTTCACTCGCCGTACGCACAGATATGTTTCCATGATGTGAATCACAACGGACTTTGCGCCCTCTTCTTGATCAGGCCCCAGATTTATGCAGATCTCAGGATTCGTGCGGTTGAGTTTTAACTTCATATCCACCCCATTCATAAGCAGTTTCTCCTGGAATGTGAAGTCTGTATGCAGATAGGCTCGTAGATGATGATAACCCGTTCCTGCCGAGATGTTAACCTGATTTAAATACACCTCACATTGGCTGAATATGGAGTGTAGAAAGTTGGTTTCAGGGTATGCAGAGTAACTATCATCGCAGTCCGTTCCATCTGAATGGGCTATACGCAGTTTAGTGTACATGTGCATACAGCTTGGATCAAAAAAGTATGGGCTTGGGCTGGGTATCACGAATTCTATAGGGGCACTCGGAGAACTAATTGTGTATAATGGGTTAATTGTAATAAAGTCGCTATGCTCAATAGCAACTTGCGTAGTGGGCATATCAAAGAGGGACAGTTCCGATTTACAGCATTGTGAGCTACACGGATGGATGAAACGCGCCATGACGAGTCAGAAATAGTGCCACCTCTCTCGACAAGTAATAATCAGCCTATGATTCGTGAGAGTAGTGTCCTCAGCTTATATCAGTTAAAAAAATGATCAGCCATAGGCTTCATTCACTTTGAACACTTTTTTTATTTCCTTTTACGTTTAGCGCCACGTGTTGGTAACCCCTTCTTCCGGACAGCCCTCTTCTTCTTTCCGCCACCACGCAGTTTTCTCTCTGCATCTTTGATGATTTCATCCCGTGTACGTTTTAAATGTTTTTTTAGAGCTTCTTTAGGTTTAGTTCCCCCCATTGTCTTCTGCGCGTTAAAACCTGATTGTAACGCCTTCCTCCAAGGTGTCTAGCCCCCCTCTTCAATAGTGGGACAACTGTACATAGTATGGTTGAAAAAATGGATCCAAGCCCACTCCCACGCTGATATCTCACCCCTCGATAGACTGTGAAAGGCCTTCGGGTCATTATAACTGAATGCGACGAAAGTGTAGCTTCACTATTGAGCTCCCATCACCGAATGGAAATTTTTTCCCTCAATCGTTCTTATATAAGGGGTGTGCCATAAAAAAGGGTGCATTTTAAAAAGGCCATAAAATCAACAGTTGTCACTTAATTTTAATAAAACTTCTACACAATAAAACATATGTATTTATCTATATGCAAACAAGTTTTCAGACTAAAATATAAAATAATTCAAATTCTCTCAACATTTACCGAAAGTATGGTTTTTCTACTTAACATGCAAAAACTATTAAACCTTTTTAATATTTTTTTATAAAAATAATTTTTAACGTAAAATTTACCTGAAATTATTTAAAAAAAAAGTTCGAAATGCTTTCCTTCCAATTCAATAATTTTTTTTATTCTTGGCCGGAATATGGGAGAACTTAGCAGAGCGAGTCTAGAAGACTAGGATAAAAGATGTCGTTCATTTACGCGAGATCATCATTCAAAAATGGGAAGAGCTTCCACAGGAACAAGTAAATCGAGCCATAGATGAATTCCTGCCAAGAATAAAAAAAGTTATGGAAATGGAAGAAAAGCATTTCGAACAATTTTTTTTTAATAATTTCACGTAAATTTTACCTTAAATTTTTATTACAAAAAATATTAAAAAGGTTTAATAATTTTTGCATGTTAAGTAGAAAAATCATACACCTTCGTTAAATGTTGATAGAATTTGAATTATTTGATATTTTAGTCTGAAAACTTGTTTGCATATAGATAAATACATATGTTTTATTGTGTAGAAGTTTTATTAAAATTAAATGACAAATATTGATTTTATAGCCTTTTTAAAATGTACCCTTTTTTATGGCACACCTGTTATATTGAGATATTGGTTAATAGATTAGTCGCAACATTCACATAATGGGGCTTGTCATATGTAATGCTCAAACTCTTCTCGCTATGGTTGGGAATGTGTGCAATGCGCAGCAAGCGCACCTGGGTATCCTCAACAAATTGATGCTCCACGATATCAATATAGCACATGTCTGGGGATGGGTAGCATTAACCCAATTTCTCCAATTTCAACTGATACATTAAGCTGGACAAGTCATTTTATGCCTCGTGAAAGGTATCTCTTTGGAGGGCTGCACTATATCGACCCTCGGCAACAATTGTGAACAGCTCTTTGTCTTTAATATTTCTACTAAGCGTTGATTTTAACTTCAACGTGCGTGCAGGTGTGTTATGTTTATGACTTCAAAAAGTAAGTCGTTTGTCAGGTACAACTTTTCAAGACTCTAGTTTAACCCCGTCACAATGTCCGTGGCTCTCTCATAATAATTGATTCCCAGTGTTAAATTTGTACTATATAACTGTACCTCACCGAACAGGACTGATCGCATAGTGTTATCTAAGGTTATGCCTAATTTTTCACACTCATCGACTCTTCTAAGGATCAGAAATATGATCTGCTCATTTTCAAGAGTTAAAAATTTGGTGGCTAGCTGGAATTCACAAACACCAACTTCGTATGAATCATGTTCCAACTCAATGGGCTCATGGAGTTCTGTTACAAAAGTTGGCCAGGGTGTTAGGATGTACAGACAGAGAAGAGGACGGGAGTGTGACATAGAAGTGGTTAGGGGCCATGTTGCATAATATTTAAGCTTCATTATTGCAGCAGCTTTTATATAGGTGTTGAAGCTTTCTGGGTACCCTAGCCATTTCACCAGGTACATTTTTCTCTTTCCTAAACCTTTGCTGCCTAAAATTTTTTCAATTTTAAACACATTTTTTCATAAATTAAGACACTTTCTGCAACTCCTCGCAGTAAAAGCCTCCTGCGATTTCCTCCCTATTCAAATCTTCAAAGTAATACATTATCATCTCACCTTTAGGTCTCATAGCACTAGCTTTAAAAATCTCACGTGTCCATCCTTGCTCAAATCCCTTCGCGAATTTATTTCCCGAACGCGATAGCCTTACATAATCATTGATTTTGAAACGTGTAGTGTGTGGTGGCGGTGTTCCATCTCTTCTCAAATCAGGCTCTGGGCGCGTACCTCTTTCTAAAACTTCGTTAGGTGTTGTACCAATCGTACGGTGGTGTGAACGGTTGTATGACGAGGCCAATGATCCCAGAATGTTTATATATCTGTGTTTTTATGTGTAAAATAGCGATGCGTGCGTTCCTTTATGGTACGTTGAACTCTTTCAGCTAAAGAGGCCTTATGTATAGAATTGCTAGTGTAGTAACTGATATTAAACTCTGCCAGCATGTTCTGAAAACCGCGGCTTATAAATTCTTTCCCTATATCCGTACAAAAATAGCCAGGAACCCTGTTTTCTTTCAACATCAGCGGTTTGGTGGCCTTAGCAACTGTTTCAGGCGATTTATTTTTCAGAGGAATTAGCCACAGATATCTAGAGAATACATCTATTATGAATAGGATGTAGTGGTAGCCATCATTATACACTGACTATCTTTGCATGTCTGTTAAATCCGCTTGCCAAATAGTCAATCGAAGCTGCGGTTGTCTTGGCCGTTTTAAACCTTTTCCTCACAGGCTTATGAAATGTATAAGCGTCCTGCTCCCGCAAAAACCTCTGAACATCTTTTTTCCCTACTCCATCAATATAAACACCTCTGTACAGTCTATTAACACCGCCATAGGAGGCTGGGTTAGAAATGTCATAATAGCGTTTTCTTAATATGTCAGCTATTTGCGTATTTTAGAGACACGTGGATAAGTTGACCGTTTGGTCTCTTCTTTCTCCTCTTCAAAGATGCTACTGTTGTGGGTGATGGCGTCTCAGTTGTGACACGTGCGAGACTTGTTCCAAGTCTTTTAACCTATTCAGATTTCCTATCAATGTTTTGGGGACATTTATTTGTTGTAGTCTTGCTTTAATATGCTTCCATCATGTTGGTGAGGGCCTGTCCCACTTTCTCACCAGATCATGGCCAACGTCGATGATATTCGAACCCTGTACCCTTCATCCTTCAACAATGACCTCGCCTGTATCGGTCCATTGTACGATGGGGTCCTCACTCAATAGATTATAAAGACTTAAGCCTTTATTCCTTAATGTATGTGGGAGACTGCTTTTTAATACATGCTCGATGTGTTGCGTTCCGTTATTCTTTGGTTGGTCATCTCTAATGTCGGCCCCAGGTTCTATGTCGATATGCTCGTCGTTGCTCTCGCTGTGCCTAATAACCACGGGGAGCTCTGTAGGATTCTTATAATCTTCGTACTCATGAAGAAATTTCCGCAAAGCCTCTTGGTACAATATCCTTTTCTCATCAGGTGACTTTTCACTGTTTAATAGGGCTAACAATTCGCCTTCCATTCATTTAAGCCTGCTTTTATGGGGTTCTAGAACCGTGTCTGGATTCTTTGAACTTTGCAGTGAAGCATACACCTCGTGCGGAATCACTACCACTTTCTTCTTCATATTAATGTAGTCAGTAAAGGACCCAAAACTGAAAATAAGATTGGGAGGAATGATCCCCATCTTTGTACAATAATTCGCTTTTTCTAACCCCACAGTTTGACTTTTACGAGCGAGCGTACGTATTATGTTCTTGTAACGACGTAGGCGAGCCTTCTGAGGGGGTTTCATTGGTACATTACATTTTATAGCATCAAGACAGATTTCACAGATGCATTTTAAAAAGTCGGCGTCGATATTTTTAACAAACATCTGTTGCAGTGCCCGGGGCAATCGTTGATAGATTTTTATTAATTCACGGTATTTCTTCAGCCTATTTGTCATTCTGGAATTACCGTTTCAGGATCGTTTGGGAATATATTCGTTCTTAGAAGCACTCTAAACGTGTTTCGCGGGTGAAGGTCACAAAGCAAATATCCGTAACGCCGACTTGTAGCTTCTTTATAAACCTCCAAAAACTCCTTACGCTGATTCGGGAACATTTGATTGGCTAATACCCCAACTTGTGATACATCTCTACGTTGTGCGAATAAGACTAGATATTGTGTATTTAACGACACATCGCGCATGTATCTATTTTTGAAAAATAGATCCTGATTGATGAAGAATACGCTTATGTTAAGATGGTGGAAGAAATGCCTCGCAAACGTTTTATCCATTTCCAACACGAGATCGTCAATTACAATGACTGTATGCTCATTTCCCTTTAACGAATTAAGGTCATATACACCTTTGTGGAACAAAATATCATCTTGGTACTCGTTGAACACTGATTGATACGTCAAATAACACCATATTACTTTATGCACAAATTTTGAGAACATCTCCCTTATCTTTAATGATTTTACAAAATATAAAATTTAAGTGCTGTTCCTTATATTCTTGTTTTTCTTCTTCCACAGAACCGTGAATGACGACGATGGACATCCCCCCATCATCGATATTACAGATGACCCCGATGACCGTGTAGTTACAGACTCCATCCCCGCTGACGAACCCTCACCAGCGATACCTGTAGCACGCGACAATTCAAAACGGAAGCATGATGAAGAACCCTCCACGTCAGGTATAAAGCGCGCCAGGATTGCGTCGGTTGTTAGACCCCCAGTAATAGAGCCCCAACCCTCTACGTCTTACGACACAACCCCAACAGTAGTACCTTCCTCAAATATACCCCCTTATTCCTGTTCAATTCCGGGTACTTCCTCCACACCAGCAGCAGCTTGTCGTGCTGTGGAGGAAGGTATAACACTCGAGTTGGTGCGCACCGCTAGTCCGCTACCCCCCCTGCCCTGACTAGAAATCGGTAGGTGGTCAGGTTTGACCCTGGATCCATGTATAGCAACGGTGTTGGACTGCGACGCGTAGTTTAACGTGTTGTGGAGTTTGCCCTTCAGAACTGCGACGAACGTGAAGTCCGGACGAGGTTTTTCCTTCAGGTTCGGTTCAGATGACGGGGAGGTAGATGATTTTTGGGTAGTAATACCTTTCAGACGCTTGGCAACTGTAGACATAGAATATATCTTGGGTCGTATAATGCAGGTCTGTCATGGACAACTTCACGATAGATATTGACAGAGTATTCCGGGTTGCGGTTCATAGTGCCACACGTTATACTCTGCTGTGTACAGATCGTACAAGACCTCTACTTATTTTAGGATTGTCAGGAACATCGTATCTCCCCATCCGTAATATAAGGACACACTACGCTACTTATGATAAAAGTCGAAAATATGGAAGGCATCATGATTTGTGTAAGGGATGTCTCGAGTTTGCTGATGATATAGTGAAACATTGTAAGGAATGCTACATGGTATGTGAGCAGTGTAAAAGCCCCAAATGTGAAAGTCGTGTAGTTGAAGCTGAGAAGAGGGAATGTAATGTGTGTAGACGTACATTTTTCAATAATAAATGCTTTGAGCTCCATAAATCAATTGGCACTTGCAGGAAAATGAGGATTTGTAAGTGCGGTATGTTTCACATGATGGATAATTGGTGGAATTTCAAACATAAATGTGATGAAATTCACTGTTCTACATGCCATGAGAAATATAAGGCGGCTGGAGTAAAGCATGTACGTTATATGAAAGATGCTAAGCCTAAAAATAGCCCTTGTATAACCGTGTACTACGATATAGAAACATACACGAACGCTGAAACCAAAGCGGTTATTCCACATTTACTTGTAAGCCAGTCTATCTGCGATGAGTACACGGAGATCGAGTGTGATGAGTGTCACAAATGTGGTAAACGAACAAACGTTTTTAAAACGATTGCACACGACAGCCCTGTGAAACTCTTTGTATCCTATATTGTCAAATTAGCGGACAAGTTCAAAAAAATGACTCTGCATATTCTTGCCCATAACGGGGCAAAATTTGACACACAGTTCCTTTATAAGGAATTGCTTGAACACGAGTCATCGGAGATATTTACAGGCGACCCCTTCTTTTTCTGTTGAACACGAGTCATCGGAGATATTTACAGGCGACCCCTTCTTTTTCTGTTGAACACGAGTCATCGGAGATATTTACAGGCGACCCCTTCTTTTTCTGTTGAACACAACATTTTCATTGAATTAATTAAGCTTTGTTGTAAATTTCAGTTTGAAGATAGGTTTTATGTTATGCCATTTGGATTAACAATGGGGAATTCCCTATTACCTGTGTTACCTAATTTATATATGGATATTTTTTGAAAGAATTTTGCCCATTATTGTAAACTTGAACACTGTTTGGTACCGGTATATAGATGATGTCATGTCCTTGGTCTCATAATTTGAATGTTGATGAATTCCTTGATAAGTTCAATAATAATTGAGTCCGGTCTTTCAAATTTAGTGTTGAAAAGGATTTGGAGGTTCGCAAATCAATTCAAATTTGAAGTTTTCCCTAACCTACTATTAATAAATAATTCTTGTGTTCTTTTATTCTGATAGTCCCCATTCGATTGAACATTCAATTTTTCTTCTCTGTTTCTCCGAGCATTAAGAGTTTTTAGTCCTGAATTTTTTAGATTCTGAGTTCTTACTATTATGAATATTGGTATTTAACTTTGTTATTCCGTTCCATTTCTAGGAAAATGTTTAAGTAAAGCCAAAAATAGGTATTATAATAGTATATTTTGCGAGGAATTTGATCATAAAAATATCCTTAGCCTTCCTTACCATGTCATTTTAAAACACCTTCCGACGCCACCCGAAATAATCGGAATTCACGTAGTTCTTAATTATAAGAACACTATTAAATCTCACTTGATTAAAAAACAGTCCAGATAATGCAGTTCGTTGTATCTGTTTTATCGGATGTAAAAAGTGCGACTCAGTTTATAAAGGTCAAACGGGAAAAACTTGATGTCAGAGTAAAACGGCATAAATATGCTTGCAGACCAGTCAGCAACTCCAAGTAGTACATCATATAACCATATGTAATAGATATAATCATGGTATTAATTGGGAAAGTTCTAAAATTCTCGTAAAATGTAAAGACGTAGGTAAAAGGAACATTGTAGGACGTGTATTTATATATTTCGTAAATAATTTTAATAATAGTTTGGAAACTTATAAAATTTACCATATCTTGTTAAAATACCTTTTTCCCTTAATCATTACCTGATAATTTTTTGTTAATCCCTTCTAACTATTTTGTCAGGAAGGATTGTTTACGCTATTCTACTTCTTGCTATCTCCCTTCAATTCCCTGACGAGGTGTACTATTAAATACCTGAAAGGACGTAGAATCGCTTTTTATTTTCTTATGTCGGTTTGCATTACATATATATATATACAGTCGATGATCGATATAAGCACGTTCTCGGGACCAGCACAAAATGTGCTTATATAGGTCATTGTGCTTATATGGATAAGACCCTTTTTAAGAAGCATTTATTGTACAAAGAGTAATCATTTAAATACTGTAATAATAAAGGAATGTGAAATAAAAAACAATAATACTGTATCTAAAATTTCATTTATTTCATAAAATAACATTTATTTAGACCAATAAAAAACAATATGTATGTACAGTACATTAAAATTTCACAGTACATACATTTATTTCGGAAAATAATCTAAAATTGATGATTGTCGCGTGCTCTTGTTTTGTATTATGTAAATTTGAATTGCTTGTTGGGTGCTCTTTAACTCCTGAGTTGGTATACCATGTTTTTCAAGAACTCTTTTGCTTGCAATGGAGTAGTGGATATCTCATCAATTTCAACATCTTCTGACACTTCAGTCTCATCATTTCTTACTTCATTCAGTTCTTCAAAACATTCAAGTTGACGATCGCATTCGATAAACTCTTCATCCAAGTTTGAGCATTCTTCGCTGTTAAAGCTTCTAATCAGAATCTTCGTTGCATTGAATTGTTTCTCCCTGATTCATGGCAAACATTTTCTGAAGCAATATTGGATAGTGGTCGAGGTCACATTATTCCACGCTGTTTTTAGCATGAGAATGGCATCCAAAACAGTTACAGATTTAGCAGCACTCTGAAGAAATTCGTCCTGGCCACTCTCTAAGCGTGCAACCAACTCTTTCATTAATTGTCTTCAATAGTGTGCTTTAAGGCAGCGAGTAATCCCACCATCCATTGGCTGTAGAAGTGACGTTGTATTCGATGGCAAGTAGACAACTTCTACATTTGTTGTTGTGACTTCCTTAGGATGCGCAGGGCACTGATCTAGCAGCAGGAGAATTTTCCTTTTCTTGCGTCGCATTTTCTCGTCCAACTTTATTAAACATTCTGTGAATATAGCTCGAGTCATCCAGGCTGCAGAATTCGATTCATATTGTACTGGAAGTTTGTCTTTCTTGTTCTTCATACACCTTGGATTTCGGCTCTTGCCGATCACTAGTAGAGCTAGTTTTTCAGTGCCAGTCATGTTCGACGCCAACAAACAGTTAGTTTTTCCTTCTTTTTTCCTCCGCTGACTACTTCATCCTTTCTGGCCAGTGTACCGTCCGGAGTGGCCCTAAAATACAGTCCTGTCTCGTCAGCATTGAAAACTGCTTCCTCTGGATAACGTCGCAGAAGCTCTGGCCAAACAGTCTTCTTCCATTCGTTGTACCCAGATAAATCAGCATCCGCCTTTTCGTCATGTTCTCGTTTGTAGACAATATTGAATCTCTTTTGGAACTTTTGTAGCCAACCGGAAGTAAAGGTGTTTGAAGGAAGATCTTCGGAACCATCATAGATTTCTTGAACTAAAGCCTTAGCTTTCTCTATTAAAACAGGTCCAGAGAGCTCTGCCTTTTCTCCCTCGTGACAACAAACCATTCGTACAGTCGCTGCTCCAGATCTGGTAACACTCCTTCCCGCTTTCTCTTTCGCGAAAGATTTCCATTTTCCAACCTGAATTTGTTTAACTCCACTTCGTTTCGCAACCATCGGCTAACAATCGTATGATCAATGTTGAATTTACGTGCATCATCAGCTTCCTTTTCACCGTTATGAACTGCCTGAATAACCTTTAGTTTGAATTCTAATGTAAAACTTTTACGTTTTGAATCCATAATGAACTGTGAGCACAACCAGCCTAATTAACGGAATAATACGCATGTCATGGTGTCGCCTATATATAGGTAGTTTCCACCAATCAGCATCTTCCACGTGTATGTGTTTTCCACCAATCAGCATCTTCCACGTGTGTGTGTTTTCCACCAATCAGCATCTTCCACGTATGTGTTTTCCACCAATCAGCATCTTCCACGTCCGTGCTTATAGCGAGTTCGTGCTTATAAAGATTATTCCGAGTAAAATATATATGGAAATTTTTTGGACCGCACGATTAAGTGCTTATATAGATTATGTGCTTATATCGAACGTGCTTATACCGCTCATCGACTGTATATATATATATATATATATATATATATATATATATATATATATATATATGTATATATATATATATATATATATATATATATATATATATATATAAACAAGGACTCATGCAAAAAGCCGGAGCAGACTTTGCATGCCTCACGGAAACTCATCTAAAGGACTGCCAGGCAAACTGTGAAAATTGTGAGTCTTTTATTGACAAAAAAGAAATACAAATTGACAACTATAACATCCTCCGAGCCGACAGAACAGTGAGACGTAAAGGAGGATGTGCTATTTACACACGCGAAAGGCACATAGCAGAAATGGCTATAAGTACCTCAAACAACTACGTAGAATGTGTAGCAGCAAATATTGAAAAATTAAATATGGTACTAATTGTAATGTACAGACCCCCAAACACGCCAACATCAAAATTTTCAGATTCCATTACAGAGGTAAGAAACTTGGTAAAAGATCTACACTCTCCAACCCCAAATATTTTTCTCTGTGGTGATTTCAATTTCTCATTCATGAAATATAAAAGGATAGGAAAAAATATATGTATACACCAGGACAAGGTGGGCACACGAGAAAACCAGGAGCAGGTAAAAATGCTACTAGCTTTAGCTGATGAATTAATGTTAACGCAAGAAATAACAGAAAACACACGAAAAAACAACAGCCTAGATTTGGTATTCACAAACAACAGTAATCTAATTGATAATGTAGAAATATCCCCAACTATGATATCGGACCACAACATCATTGAAATAACAACTAATATAAAGGCAACAGGAAAGGAAAGAACACGCACAACAGAAAGAAGCAAATTTGAAATTTTTAATTTTCACTCTAAAGCTATAAACTGAGAAGATGTGACATCCAGCATAGAAGTAATAGATTGGAAAACCATTTTCGAGGCCAAGACAACGGAGGAGATGCTAATGACGTTAGAGGAGAAGACGTTAGAAATTGTGGAAAAACATGTCCCAAAGATAAAACAAAGAGGAAAGAGAAGCAGGTTCGAAAGACAAAAGAGGGCATTGTTCCGAAAGAGAAAAAGAGTGATTGCAAAATTAAGTAATTGTAAAGATAACAACATCATAAAAATATTAAATTAAACTACAAAGTATCGATGTCGTCATACAGGAACTAATCAAGAAGCATACAGAAAAAGATGACGCTATAGAAGCGATAAAGGCAAACTCAAAGTACTTCTATAATTTCGCAAAAAGAAAGTCAAAAAACCATGCGACTATCGGACCTTTAAAAAATGAGAACAGTGATTTATCTGATGATCTAACGGAAGTATCTGAAATATTAAGAGCTCCGTACGAATCATCTTTCAGTATCCCAAAAACTGACAAATTGATATGCGATAGAAACGCGTTCTTTAAAGAAGAACCACAAGGGGAAAGTATAACTGATTTCGACTTTACGACGGATGATATTACACAAGCCATAGGGAAACTAAAAACACTCAGCGGCAGGACCGGATAAATGGAATGCCACACTGATCAAAAACTGCAAGAATGCAATCGCTGAGCCCCTATACTGGATATGGAGACGATCACTAGACACGGGAGAAATACCGGGCATCCTGAAGAGCGCGAACATAGTCCCAATATATAAAGGAGGAGATCGATCCGAGGCCAAAAACTATAGGCCAGTATCGCTTACATCCCATCTCACTAAAATATTTGAAAGAATAGTTAGACAGAAAATCTATGACTTTTTGGAAACTCGGAAAAAATTCAATGATAACCAACACGGGTTTCGGTCAGGCAGATCATGCCTATCACAATTAATGGAACACTACAACAACATTATTGATTCACTTGAAAGTAATGAAAACTATGATGTACTATACACAAACTTTACTAAAGCGTTTGACAAGTGTGACCACGGAATCATAATACATAAACTGAAATATATGGGAATAACAGGAGAAGTAGGGAAATGGATATATAATTTCCTTAGTGAGCGGAGGCAAGTCGTTACAGTACAAAGGGTATCTTCATCAGAATCAGAGGTGCTCAGCTCGGTACCACAAGGAACAGTATTAGCTCCACTACTCTTCATAATCATGCTAACTGACATAGATAAAGACGTTACCAGAGACAGCACAGTAACATCCTTTGCGGATGACACAAAGATCAGTAGAAAAATAAGAAACCCAGAAGACATAGGATCTCTACAAACCGACATAAACAGAATCTATAAGTGGACGGAAGACAACAATATGAAGTTTAACACCGAGAAATTTCAGCTATTACGGTACGGAAAAAGAGAGGACCTAAAATCCATGGAATATTATACCCCAAATGAACAGGAAATTCAGAGAAATTCCAGAGCAAAAGACTTTGGGGTTGTAATGACAGATGATGCGAAATTTGAAACACAAAATAAGATAGCAGTAAACAGAGCAAAGAGAATAACGGGTCAGATATTGAAAACCTTTAAACGAAGGGATAGGAATGTAATGATTCCTCTACTGAAAACCCTGATAATACCCAAATTGGAATACTGCTCGGTCCTAACATCCCCATATAAAAAAGACATTAGACAGCTGGAAGGGATCCAAAGAAGCTTCACAGCCAAGATCAATGGGTGCAAAGAACTAAATTACTGGGAAAGGTTACGAGAACTAGACCTATATTTACTGGAAAGGAGAAGAGAAAGATACACCATTATTTACACTTGGAAAGTAATGGAGAAACTAGTCCTTAATCTTACTCTAAATCCTATAACTCACCAAACAACGGTGGAAAGTAGAAGCGGTAGACTGTGTCGTATTCCCAAATTGAAGGCGAGACAGGGAACATCCTTAACCCTGAAAGAAAATAGTTTTGTAGTGAGAGGACCAAAACTGTTTAATCAGTTACCCAAAGACCTAAGAAACACGAAGGGAGTTGCAGTGGAAATCTTCAAAGAAGACGACGCCTGGCTCAGAACAATCCCCGATGAGCCGGGCGTACTTGGCTATGTGAGGTGGAGAGCGCAAGAATCCAACTCACTACTTCACCAGGCCAACTCGAGAGGAGGGCGACAAGCTTGTCCTTCGCGAAATGAGAAATCATCGCGCGAAACCTTTGTAAGGTTGTAAAGTATATATATATATATATATATATATATATATATATATATATATATATATATATATGAGGCGGGGGCCACCAGCTTGACCTCCGTGTGAAGAGAGACCAACGCACGAAACAACATAAGGTTCGATAAGGTTAGGTGTATATATATATATATATATATATATATATATAATATATAAATGCAATAACACGCGTAGTTTTGTACAAAACAAAATTTCCACCACCACCAAGATCAAACCCGGAACCTCTTGAGTACGGTACTAGTCACGATCGTTATCACCACACGACGACGAGATCTGTCGTATATTTGAACAACCGAGGAAGCTCATTAAGTTTTCATTTTGTCTTGATGGATAGAATAGACTACAGAGGATGTGTAGTTACTCATTTTTTTTTTTTGTGTGTAGTATTTATTTTCCATCATGAAAACACCATTTCAGTTTACACTTTTTGTGATTATTTATTGCTTCAGTGACCAGAGGGTTTACAGTTTTATTTTGTGTGAGGAGAGGTGCTGAGGATTTTTATTGAAGGGGTTTCCGTTCATTTGGACGTGTATATGTACACAAAATTGTTAATTTTACAATAAACTCGATAAAAATGCATACTGAGGTCTAGGGTTCGAAACCCAATGGTGCTGGCTAATTGAAAATTCAAGATTTGGGAAGAAGTTTCCTGATTCGAGAAAAGGTATTTTCTATGAAAAAATTAACCCTATATGGACAACTGTTACAAATTTCTAACCTTTCATATACACGCATTTATAACTTAACCCTACAGAAAATTCTGTCCATAGAAGGTTAACTTAGTGAGAAATCGTACATTAGCATTGGGAATGAATCGATTTGAAAATTGCCTCTCTCGAGATTCCCACATTGATTGGGATCCCTCATTCTCGGATAAGCACTGAAATTGGAATAATTGAAACTGAGAGACTCGCGAACGATATACAAGCTAAGTTAACTAAATCATTTCTGTAACATTCCAACACCATTTGTCTTCTCTCCAAAGCTGTTATAAAAACATTTTCATTATCTTCATTAAAAGATAATGGAGTGTCATCGGTTTATTATTACAACTTATACAGTGATTATTATTGATTTTGTAAACAAATTCCAAAGTATGGATGGAAGCGTTGCATTGTGGGTAATTTCGATTAATTAGAATTATCAATCTTCGAGGAGCGAACTCCAACAAATATTGATAATAAATATATTCCGCGCCCGCCTGTGATCGTGGTTCGATCGATCGGATGTTAAGTCTCGGGCGACTCGAGTAGGGAGTGGTGTCTTGGCGAAGTATTCCCCGGATAAAATAGTCGACAATCTAAAACTCAAATAATAATGAGCTGAAAGAAACTTCAAACACTTCGCACCAAATCTATAATTAATTACACGATAAATAATAATTGCAAAACAAATATACGCTAGAATATAGTATATAATTCACTGAATAAACCAGTAAAGTAAACAAATTATGAAGTATACACTAGAGACGAGTGTGTATATATATATATATACATACAATTATTATACATATATATATACACACACAATTTATCGAATAAATTGGTAAATTAGGTAACTTTAAAATTAATAGGAGTAAATCTTTTAAGGCAGTCCTTTAATTATAAGTTGGTCCAAAGTGTAAAGTAAATTAAACCTTTACGATAATCAAATAAATAATTCAAAGTCACCTTACCCTAAATTTTCTGAGGAATCAGGTTATTAATACAACAGTAAATAAATAAGTGTTCAATGTAAATGAATATTTAGTCTAAATTAATGTTAAATAAAGGAAATCTTAAAGCAAAATTAAACTAAAAACATTAACAGTCAAGTTCAAAGGCAACTGCCGACAAAGGCAGGTAAGCTGCAAAATCTGTTTCAAAGGTAACTTTTCAAATAGAGCAAATAAATCAAACTCAAAAAATTAGTAAAAAATTCAGACTTTGAAAAACGCCAAGATTCTAACGAAATCAATTACTTTAAGAGCAAAAGAAGTTATCTGGACATAAGCTAAGTTTCAACCTTTTTGTTCGCTAACCATTGACTGCGCTTATCGCACAGTTTCAGACGCCCAACAGCGTGGGTTTCCATGGCGATGTTAAGCGAGCCCACAAACAATATAGTATGAAATGTGTACATATATATATATATATACACATATGCATACATACACAAACCTGTCCAAATAATTTTAGACATGCATGAACAAAATCGAATTTCATAATGTCGACGTTCAACCTTACGCAAGTATTTGGATTTCAGATTTCAAACTACATTTCAGATTTTCAATGAAAATTATTAACCTAACCTAGCATAACCTAACTGGGCGTAATGTAACCTAACCTAACTTAATATAACTTGACCTAATTTAAACTAAAATTTTTAGTATCAAATTTATGCACGTCGACATTGTGCAGATCGACTTCGTTCCGCTACCCGGGGGAAAAAAAAAAAAAAAAAAAAATTCGAGCAAGCTCCAAAAATTAGTAATTTTTTATTTTGACCTTATTTTTAAGTGAAAATAATAATTTCAAAAATTTGTTTTTGCATACTTTTTCCTCAAAATGTATTTTAAAGAATATATACCAAAATATATGAAAAGAGAAATATAGAAATGTAATTTTTGCCTTCAATTTTCGGCGATATAAAAAACTTTTTTTTTTAAATTTCACTTAATTTAGCGGAATATGTGAAATAAATCCATTCTTTATTGTATTTAGTGAATAGAAAAATAACTGAAAATTCTTAATATAATTTTTAAGATGTAAAGATTCAATGATTCGGAAAATTTATTTCCAAAGATATTCAAGCTGTAAAGTTTTATAACAGATTACGTAATTTGTTGAATATCTTCCTTTATGATGTCATGAAATTACCATCAAAGAGAGATTACTTTTTCACAGAGGATAAAAACCTTTTGAAAGCTACACTTTTACGATTTCTCTTCACGGGGAATTAATCTGAATCTTAAAATATTGATTACTTCAAATCAAACTCGCTGTCTCTAAAGTCCGACATACTCCATCTATTTTAAGTACAAATTTAATATATATATGGAAATTTAACGACGGCTCTTATAAAGATCGAAAGAGAGGCCTTTTCAATCGATGTTAAAATGTTTGTTACATCATCAGGGCCTGTGTTGAAAATTGCATCAGTATGAAGTTGGGGGAAAAAATATTTTCATTTCGTTTTTCGTATGTCCTTCGATTCAATGTGGTTTATAAGGTCTGTTCCCAATCTAGGTCATTCACATTTTCGGTGTTTGTCCGAGAATGAGACATTCCAAAGTGAGAATCTCGGCGGAGGAAATTTTGAAATTGATATACAAGATAAAATGAAAGGTGATTTTATGGAAAAATCTTTAGTTTTGGAGGAAATTCGGAGGTTTGGGGACGGGCCCCAATACTCATTGGGATATTCACTCTTGGCAAAACCCGTCAGGCAAGCCTGGTAGTAGTCAGCACCCGTAGCTCAGTGAATAACACTTTTTCCTTATAATTAATTTATTGGGGTTGTTTAATCTCCTTCGCAACATCTAAGGTCATATGACGGAGGGGACCTACAGCTTTACGTGGGATCCGAACCACGGGTCGCTACATAATCTGGGCGCGGAAGACGGTCTCCCATCCAACTACTACCCAGACCCAATGTCGCTTAACTTCGCTGATCTACTGGAAGCGGTGTTACGACATTGGCCACGACGTAGCCCTGTTTCCTTATAAGCGAAGTGAAAACACTCGGGGTCAGGAGTTCGATTCCCGATAGTGTTAATATTAATAATGATCGAGGAGTTAGCGCAATGAATCAGGTTCGTATGGCCTGAGCGCTATACCAGTTTCTGACCCTCCTTACTCATTATTTAACTAGGTGGTAGAATGTCCGACTGTTAATTGTTTGGGCTCGCGTTCGACTCTCATCCTGGCCTTAATATTTCGGCGATTAAGGTGCTTCTCCAGGTCTCCCCTAAGTGGGATAGTGATTCGGATCCCACGTAAGGTTGTAGGTCCCCTCCGTCATATGACACCTATAGTTGTTACGAAGATGATTAACCTCAAACATTATTTTTCTTGTGAAAAACGTGACATCTTTTCGGAAAAAAAAACGTTCTCCGAATGAATCGGTCCAAACAATGGTACTTCACAAAACATTTCATAAACGTGAGCAACGTTTTCTAAACGTGTCTTTGTTTGCGAAGACGTTCCCGCTTTAAAATTATCAAAAAAAAAAAAAAAAAAAAGACCCGCGGGACCTCTCCTTACCGCATTCTTTGTAGATACTTGAGGCGGTTCGGGGGGCGGGAGAGAGAGGCGTTGTTTCCTCTCGTAATTCCCTTCACTCAAAAATAATATCCTGTTGATCTCTTCCAATCGTCACTTTATGACAATACTGAAAAATCGGAACATCCCGAATGAGTTTAACATCGAAACTTATAAATTAGAAAATCTGTAAATATTGAGAAAGAACGATGTCCATTTTAATAATTTTCTTCAGTTGTTTAATCTCTTTTGTAATGATAAAGGTAGTGTGACGGAGGGGGCCTACAGTTTTACGTGGCATCCAAACCGTCTAAAGGTCGCCGTTTCCTCAGGAATGTAACTCGCTTCTGTATTAGCTATTGGGTGTTATTCTACCCGCAAGAAAATAAAAGGTCCCAAAACAAGATATCAATTTGAACATTTGTTTCAGTTCCATTGTACTACTTTTGTAAATTTAATTTGAAATAAATTTTCCTATGAGACCGGACTTATGGGACATCCTGTATATATACATACGTACATGTGCATACATACGTACATCTGTGGGGAAAAGTTCGTCGAAAAAATGTATAAAAAATGGAATTGTAAAATTCAGTAATAATTAATTCAAAATTATTTGAAAAAATGTGACCAAAAAACAATTGACGAACGTGTATTCTGCATCTTCCCCTCCCCATCTTTTTTTTAAGACTATTATTCCTAACTAATTATGAATTCTTGCTGAATTTTTAAATTTACATTGTTTTACATAGATATATTTTGGTGAGGAGGGAAACTGTTTTTTTCTATATAATATATATATATAATAATTATCTCCTTTAGGATTTGAACCTGGGACCTTTTGAATAGAAGTCCCAGCCACAACTACTACAGTATGAAAAAGTAAGAGTTAATACAACCTGGTGTATATTTGAACGTCAGAAGGAACACGCAATGCTTTCGCGACCAAAAGTGTTTTAAGTGCTATCTTCCCGACACTCGAGGCAATGGCAGCATTTAATTCAAATCTATTCTTGTCTAGTGTAGGGGTAGAACCCCGGCCTCTTACTCGAGAGGTCCCAGGTTCGAATCCTGATGAGTCGATCTTATATCATGCAAAAATAGTGTGGTGTGTGCGCGCGCGCATGCAAAAAATAAGAAGGCTCCAAATTAGGTAGAAAACAAGAATGGAGGCCGAAAATACTTATTTTTGTGCTTCTGACCACAACCATTCGTATAAAAGTTTTTGCAATATTAAAATGCAAAATATTTTATTTATTTAATCATTTTTGGATATGTAAAATGATTACAAATTTTAAAACTTGTGACGTCTCTGGAAATATAACAGAAAAGTTCTGTTTTAAGTAAATTCGAAAATTTTTTCTTCTGAAGTTTTGCGTCTGAACTTACAAAAAGTTATATTAACTGTTCTGGCTATATATATAACCTTTGGTTAGTTTCCGCCCGAATTGTTTATTCTGACGAAGTTCAAGCTTTTCACTCCACCTTAGACCTACAGTTTAAGTAGAATCCGAACCACGCCCCACCAGCAGCCCAGCGTCTTAACCACTAGGCCACCCGGGGTACCCATTTATCTACCAACCACTTTCTTTATTGTGTGGAAGGATGAACAGCTGGGTTTTGCTGCGCGCCGGCTGCCGTCGGGTCTCGAACCCGGGGCTGATGGATTCGTAGTCAGCGACGCTAACGATTGCACCACCGAGGCGCATATATATATATATATATATATATATATATATATATATATATATATTTTATTTATTTATTTATTACAAATTATGATTTACTATCAGGTTGAATCATGTTACAACCCTTAGTGAAGTCGTTGCCTTGTATAAATTTAATACAAGTATAGCAGCAATTAAAGAATTGTGAATTTCCCATTTTAGTCCTCATCAATCAAACTGTTTCAAATGTTCCCAATGTTTACACCCAATTTACACACAAAATCTGTCTGTCGGCACTCAGAGAGAGAAATATAGATAGACATACGTAGATAGATATAGATAGGCAAATATAGCGAGATGATAGTGTGTGTGTGTGTGTGTGTGTGTGTGTAAACAGGTTGTTTTCTTGTATTTCCAAGCTCTGTAGAATGCAGAGTATCTTATATTAATGTAGGATTTTGAGTTTTTATATCTCACACACGCATACAAAATTATATATAAAATAAAAATTAGACTAAAACGAACTTAGATCGAGCTTGTAGCGTAAACTAACCCACTTTTTGTTATACTCTTCATACTTTTTTTTTTGTTTGTTCTTATCCTCTCTCACTTGAATGTCTGTAGGTTGCATGGTATGATAGTGTTTGAGTTAAGACTGTGTTTGCATGGTTTGTAAGCGTTCTTATTTTACTTCTTTTCATCTTTTACCCCTTTCCTATTCTCCTCGACTATTTTTCCGACTTGTCGGCAGTGGCCGGCGGATGATGATGATGGCGAGTCTTTCTTTCTCTGTTTTGAATGGATGTTAACACACGAATGATAGGTTTTGCTACTTACTTAACCCCTTATTCTCTTCTTTTAACCCCCAACTCTCTCCTTTTTCTCGGGCTAACCTTAGAATGGATCTTAGGGTCTTTGTTAGTCTAAGCTTCTGTGTGTGTATATATATATATATATATATATATATAATATATATATATATGGATGCACCTCGGTGGTGGTGTGGTTAGCGTCGCCGACTATGAATCCATCGGCCCCGGGTTCGAGACCCGGTGACGGCAGCCGACGCGCAGCAAAACCCAGCTGTTCATCCTTCCACACAATAAAGAAAGTGGTTGGTAGATAAATGGGTACCCCGGGTGGCCTAGTGGTTAAGACGCTGGGCTGCTGGTGGGGCGTGGTTCGGATTCGACGTTAAACTGTAGGTCCAAGGTGGAGTGACAAGCTTGACCTTCGTCAGAATGAACAATTCGGGCGGAAGCTAACCAATGGTTATATATATATATATTACACTGCATATATCGGGCGGCCCAAAAAAACCGCCTTGAGATTTGAACATCAATAACTTCAAAAATATGCAGTTAACACTTCCAAAATTTATAAAACTTTTACCTCAATCTATTGATAAGCCATCACAAAAATTTCAGACCTGTACATAAAATACTTTTTCCACAGCTAAGGGAACAATGAGGTAGGTATGGTAAAAAAAACGAATATCATAAATCCTAACTGTGTATTAGGGCGGATCGAAAATGAGGTTTTTAAACTTTTTTTCGAAATCCAAATATGGCTAGTGCGGAAAATATGTGGGTGCTATAGATAATGACTGTGCATAAATATTAGTCCTGCGAAATTATATCTTCAGGTGCCACAAAGCCGTCGAAAAAAGTGAAATATAATGATTTTCTTATATTCTGCATTAGTACAATAACTGAACTTACTTGTTATTATTATATATTAAGTGTTCCAATTACCAAAATAGTTACTGAATTACGCAGCTCTTAGTTTATTTAGATCAATGTTCTTTTGATTAATCTAAATAATTCAGAACTCACCACGAGGAGGTGGCTGCGTGTCGAGCTCCACCCATGCCCTCCCAACCACCCATCCTTGCGCATGTTTTTTTCTATTAACGTTTTATTTAAACTTTATATTCAGCTTTACTTTCGAATGATGGCATTTTTTTACGTGACTGAAGTGTTGATCTTATGAAGCCATCTCGCGCGTTCAATCCAAATACTTTTGATGATGCTTCAGTCACTAATTTTACCATTCTTTCTACTACTTGTGTATGACAAGGGAATTTCTCGAATGGAGGGGTACTCTTGTTTTCTATGAATTCTTCAATCTCATTTTCTGTCAGGTGTCTTGTCACAGGTGGTTCAGTGACAATGCATTTTTGCCAATTAATTAAATCAGTATAATCAGTAGCTTCAAATTGAATAACAGGTACTGTGAAACGTCTCACAACTTTTCCTTGTTTGTTTGCCTTGCTTTCTTTATTCGCCTCCACGCTAATTCTCTTATGGCGCTGCGGTCATCATGAATCATTGATGCTAGAATATTTTCTGGATTTGCAAAAAATGCATTTCTTTGTATGACAGGGTTTACAATATCCTTTACTTCGTCATTCAGTGTTCTTGTTAGTTCAATAGTTTTGAAAACATGTTTTGAGCCATTGACAAAAGACGTACTTTGCTTAATAGAAAACCACATTGGGATGTAGACTTTCATTATAAAAGAAGCAATGTTCATGAGGTTCTCAGATGGACTTACAGTTGAAACGTATAGACGAAGCAAACGATTTGCTGTAGTCAGCCATCGTGAATGTGCCATTTTGCCTGGACTACGATGAGCAAGATCTGGAGAGCAATATCCCTTTGTTATGGCCTGATGAATATCAATTAGATATTTTTGGTCGGTGCTAAGATCTTCACAGTCTACAGTTGGTTCCGCAGCATCAATCCTTTCAAACTCGACAATAGGAAGACTCTCACAGTTCTCTAATTCCCTGCCAATAGGACCGGTGAATCCGCGGGGGCCAGATGTTTTTCCATCCAGCTTTGCAACTAAATGGCGTAATGGCAATTCATTGGCATGGAGCTGGCACACTAAATGTTGAACTGGCTTCTTCAGCTTCAATTCTATAAGCCTTATAACGCCTCCCTTTTCTCCAGTGTTGACTGCTGCACCATCGCATCCAATGGCAACAAGGTTTTCCAGGTTCATGTCATTATTTCCAATATACTCAAACATTCCTTTACATATTTCTTCAGCTGATCCAGAATTCACAGAATAATGGCCCAAATAATCTGAACCAGGTTCTCTCACTAAAGTGATATGTTCTTCTGTTACCTTCTTCTGATATACTTTGGACTCTCTTTTTCTTGGAAGAGTGTAGAATCTTTTCGACCATCAAAATAGATTCCTCTGATTGGGACCTGATTTTGATCTTTCATAATTTCTGATCTCTTCTTTTGTCTTTCTCTTCTGATTTTACTCCTATCCACACTTCAGATGTATTGTCAATAGAAACTTCTCCAATATCTTGCAATACTGCACTAACAATGAATGCTGCAGCTCGATCTGAAACTGCAGTCCTGTCACAAGCATTAGCCACTGAAGGTAGATTTGTAGTTTTCCTTTTCTTGAATAATTGTTCTTCAGGTTGTTCGAGCTTTCTCTTCGAGCTAACTGGCTCTGGAAATGTATCGTCTGATATTTCGCCAGATTCACTTTCACTATTTGATGTCGATGATGATAATTCAACATTTGTATCCTGCAATTTCTCCTGTGAAGATTCTTTGGTGAGCCTCTCAGCTTCTTTTTGCTTTCTTAGCAACGTAGATGCTTTTTTCTTTGAGAGTGTAATATCTACTCTATCAATAAACAGTTTTCTTTCACTCCTTTGATCTAAGAGGAACGTCACTTCTTCCTTTGGAACCGTTTTTTCTTTGGGACAAGAACATTGTGTTAGTACTTTGCACTTGCACGCTGCAATGTCAAAAAGTTTCGTGTGTGCTTCTTTTTTGAACATATCAATCTTTGCTTTGTAAGCTTCAGAATTTTTTCTGCTTTTGTATGGCTTCATAATGACACGATACTTTTCGTGGTAGCTTCTGAACATTGTTTCAATTCGCCTGTCTGACAGAATTGGGACGGAAGCACTTTCCCAAATTGTTTTCAATTTATCAACAACTTGTTCTAATATTTGAGGTATTGAAGGATCTTTATTAGTATTCTGTTTCAAATCGTTTCTTACAAACAAGTAATATTTAAAAACTCCTTCGTATGTAGGAAGATTCCTGTGCCACAAATCTTCCCCCATACCAAACATGGGGCACTCAGTTGAGGCCCTGGTTGATTTTGCACAAACTCGAGACATTTTGAAAGTATACAAATCTGAAAAAGAAAGAGCTAATATCAATTATACGTTAATTTCAGTTAATAGTACATGGCAAACTTAGGGCAACACAATACAGAAATGCAAAATATATAAGAAATATAGTTTAGACTATCTGAGTAACGCCAACAACAGAACACCCACCTGCTACGAGAGCGACAGCTACACTGAACCGAGGTACTCACGTGACAGCTGAGTGAGCTGACTATAGAAAACTGTTTTTAGAGAATAGAAACTTTTTTTAAAGGTTGACTGAGCTATTTTTATACAAGTGTGAATAAATTCTTGTCTATTGTGCATCGTGGACTCTTCTGTAATTATTGGTTAAAATCTGCTTTTTTTCAATTTTTTTCAATATTGAAGGTCATTGTGGCACCTGAAGATATTAATGTTATGATTTTAAATTTATACCAGCTTATTTCCTCACTACTCCACACATTTTCCACACTAGCCAATTTGAAAATTCGAAAAATGAGTTTTTCACTCCGCCCTACTGTGTATAGTTGTACCTGGCAACTATTCTAAGACTTGTAGTAGTTTCCTTAGCCTATGGATAATCTGTTAGTCTCTGAAGAACCAGATGGCATAGGCTACGCCCATCTTAAATACTGTTTTTTAAACTTACCCATCAAATTATGGTTCTAACTAACGGTGAAAAAGCGGTGATTGAAAAGTGTTTCTTGGAAAAAAGATGGACTGGGGCAAGAATTTTGAGGGAATTTCTAGGAATAATTTGTAATGTTACATCTCTGAATAGAATAATTAAAAAACTTAAAGCAACTGGTTCGACGGCACCGAAGCGTGGAAGTGATTGGCCTAAAACAGTTTACACTCAAGACAATATAGCAATGATCGAAATGATGAGCCTATGTCAAGAGGATCGACCTCGGTCACACTGCTCTCAGAGGAAAATTGCAAGAAATTTAGGTATCAGTCGAAGTTCCATACAAAGAATGCAGAAAACGGTAGGACTTAAAGCATTTAAAAGGATCTGTGTTTCAAGACGTGACAACAATGTAAGAGCTGAAAGAAAAATTCGTTGTAGAAAATTGCTTGATAGATTTTCGTCCAATGATGTTAAAAATAGTTTTTACAGATGAAAAAGATTTCACCATCGAGATTGCTCGAAACTCCCAAAACGATGTTTATAGACGGCGTAAGAAAGACATTCTTCCATCGAGACTTTGTCACCAGACAAGTCGGTTTTCAAAAAAAATCATGGTATTAGCAGATGTATCGTGGAATGGAAAGACGAAAATTCATTTCATTTCAGAAAATAAAAAAATTAATTCAGAAACCTATGTAAATCTCTTAGACGAGAATCTTTTGACTGATTGTCGGCGTCTGTATTATGGAAACGATTTTACAGTATACTCCAACAAGATGGTGCTACAGCTCATACTAGCAAGTTCACACAGGATTATCTACACCAAAATGTAGTCAATTTCATTGGAAAAAACGACTGGCCTCCGCAATCACCTGATTGCAATCCCATGGATTATTGCATATGGAAAATACTAGCAGAGAAGATTTAGGAAGGCCAAACAGAAAAGTTTGCAGAAATGCAATTAAAGAAAAAAATACTCAATGTTGGGACAAAATAACATTAGCAGAAATCAGAAAATGTATCATGTCGTGGAAGAAAAGGTTAAGATTAGTTTGTAAGTAGGACGGCGGACATACTGATCATATTTGTTAAGATGCGAATAATAAAATGTTTTCAGTTTATGATATTCGTTTTTTTCACCATACCTCATTGTTTCCTCAGCTGTGGAAAAAGTATTTTATGTAGAGGTCTGCAATTTTTATGATGGCTTAACAATTGATTGAGGTAAAAGTTATGTAAATTTTGTAAGTGTGAACTGCATATTTTTGAAGTTATTGATGTTCAAATCTCAAGGCGTTTTCGGGGGGCCACCCGATACAATCATCCCCCAAAACGATTTTATATGATGAAGAATGGAAGATGGAGGTACGGACCAAACTGCAACTTTTTTCACCCTCGTATGTGCAGACAGTCAATTACGGAGAAAAAATGCCTGAACATAGAGTGCCCGTATTTTCATATAAAGGGTACGCAAAGAGAACGGGAAAGAACAGATCATATCCAAAATAGAAGTAGTAATAAGAGTAATGAAACATTTTTTTAGAAGAAATGAGGATAATAAAAGCACAGCTTGCCCTTCTAACAAGAAAAGACAGAACGCCACAAATATATGCACCACAACATTACGTACATCACCCTTCTATTTAACACCACCCACCAATAATACAACAACCACAGTGGTATTACGGGCCGCAACCCCAATACTCCCAAATGCAGCGGCCCGACCAATAACACCAAATAGGAACCGACATCGACCAGGAAACGACCATCATTTAGGAAAATCGAACATGAAGATTAGAAACCGGTAATGTATTATACTAATATACAAGGCCTCTACACGACCATGCAGACTGCAAATTACAATACTTGCAAATTTAGCTACGGAAACCAGCATAGATATCATATCCCTAACGGAAACCAGTGCGAAGAAGGCTGTGAAAACTGCATCGAGAATACTGAAATAGCATTGCTGGACTACAACATATACAGAGCAGATAGAGTGGCTAGAGTCGTTAGACGAAGGGGGAGTGTTGTATCTACGTGAAAAACACACACACATGTGAGGTGAAGGTAAACAGATCAAACAGCACAGTCAAAATTATTATTTTAGAAATAAAAGAACTGAACCTAACCATTAGGACGTCTGCAGACCACCAAACACCACAAAAAGTGAATTCCAATTTGCCACTAATGAAATAGAAAACGTATTAAATTACTTGAAACTTCAGCAACAAGTATTTTAATTTGCGCAGATTTTAATTTCCCACTCATAACATGGAAGAAAAATAACCCAAAATACTTCTACACTTTTTCGAAAAGGAAAATGCAGTACAAAGAGAGTATTGGTCCGTTGGTAGACGGGGAGGCCAGACACACAAATGACCCCCAAAAAATGATCGAACTGTTTAAGGAACAATTTTAACTCTGTGTTTAGCATCCCTAAGTCCGAGATGAAAGTAGAAAACGCAGACGAATTTTTCGACATTGATACAAATCAGCCAAACACAAATTCTGGCACAAACCTATTAATGGACTTAGAGCCTTAATTACATCTCCTTCCGAGAACTCTATCACAGATGCTAGACAATTCGGCACCAGGGCCAGACACATAGAGTGCCACATTTCTGAAGAAATGTAGAGAGTATTGCCAAACCGTTATACTTACTATGGAGGAAATCACTCGACACAGGACAAATGCCACTGCCATTAAAGAACGCGAACATTGCCCCTTTATTCAAAGGTGGTAACAGAGCAATGCTCAAGAATTATTGGCCGGTAGCTCTCGCCTCATACCTTATAAAGTGCTTTGAATGTATAATTAGAAGCGAAACTACCTGCTACCTACAAGAAAAGAACTTATACAACCCAAATCAACATGGTTTCAGGACTGGAAGATCATGCCTATCACAGCTATTAGACCACCAGGAGAAAATATTGGAAACACTGTGTCGAGGACAATCTAGTCCTACCAATAATTGAGTATTATTGCTCAGTACTCACAAACCCATACAGAAAACGAGACATTGCGAACATTGAAGCTATACAAAGTACTTTTACGTCAAAGATAGAGGAAACGGAAGGTGAAGACTACTGGTCTCGACTACAATCCCTGCAACTCTACTCTCTCGAAAGAAGGCGCGAGCGGTACACAATAATATCCCGTGGCCGGACAGTTTGCCTACTGGACAGTTTGCCTACTGGACAGTTTGCCTACTGGACAGTTTGCCTACTGGACAGTTTGCCTACTGGACAGTTTGCCTACTGGACAGTTTGCCTATGTGGTATATTTATCCTTACCTTATTTAACTTATTTAACTTATTTAACTTATTTAACTTATTTAACTTATTTAACTTCAGATTCATGCAAAAGAATTAATTCAAAATTAAAATGTGTTGTTGCCCTTAATAGCATAAATGTCTGAAAATATATCAAGTAAGAAAAAACAAAAGTTTTCACATAATGGATATTTGTATGTGTTTGATAAATGTAGCAAGCGCGACCCTTCGTTACTTTTTTGGCGGTGCGAGCAAAAGAGTCAGTGTATTATAAGGTGTATATATAATATGGGTACTTTTCCGTTATCTGCCCTATTGACGATTGGTTAGGTTCAGTCATGATATTTTCATTAAAACTATCAAAATATCACAACTTAACCTAACCAATCGTCACTGCCCGGTTAGGTCAACTGTACGCCCTTGACGATTGGTTAGGTTAAGTCGTGATTTTTCGTTAGTTTTAACGAAAATATCACGACTTAACCTAACCAATCGTCAAGGGACAGATAACGGAAAAGTACCCATATTATATATACACACCTTATAATACACTGACTCTTTTGCTCGCACCGCCAAAAAAGTAACGAAGGGTCGCGCTTGCTACATTTATCAAACAAATACAAATATCCATTATGTGAAAACTTCTGTTTCCCTTTCTTAATTGATATATTTTCAGACATTTATGCTATTAAGGGCAACAACACATTTTAATTTTGAATTAATTCTTTTGCATGAATCTGAAGTTAAATAAGTTAAATAAGTTAAATAAGGTAAGGATAAATATACCACATAGGCATAATGTCCAGTAGGCAAACTGTCCAGTAGGCAAACTGTCCAGTAGGCAAACTGTCCAGTAGGCAAACTGTCCGTAGGCAAACTGTCCTAGCGCCATAATATCCATATGGAAAATACTTGAGGGCTCTGTCCCTAACCTTAGTAATGAAATGGAAACAAACTGGAATGAGAGAAGAGGCAGATTTTGTACGGTCCCAGCTGCGGTTGGACAAGGGGCCATGAAAACGAGGATGGAAAATACCCTCAGAATACGAGGCCCAAAGCTTTTCAGTGTCCTATCAAAAGAAGTGAGGAATCTCCAGCACACCGACCTGAATAACTTCAAGAACGCTGGACAGATTCCTGTGCAAAGTCCCTGACGAGCCATGCGTGGCTGGCTACGAGGGCAGGAGGAGATCAGACAGCAATTCCCTCCTTCACCAAATCCGGCAAATGAGGCGGGATGCTGCAAAGGGTCGACTGTAGATCGATCCTGAACCGTCGTTCGAAGTCACCTAAAGTAAGTGTGTGTGTATATATATATATATATATATATATAAAAATATAGTGGTGAAAGAGGTATAGCGGATGAGTAGAGTAAGAATATGATGAATTGAATATAAAAGATGCAGATCAAATAAACACGAGTGAGATGTGCAATGTGTATAAAGAATGTCTGATGAGGAATGTATGGGGTATGGGGTGTTGCTCGGACAGGTGTGAAACAGAGGGCAACAGCGTGGTGGAATGGCGAGGTTGCGTCAGCAGTTGAGGAGAAGAGGAGGAAATGGTGGTTGCGTGCGCGGGATAATTATGATGGAGAAGAAAGGTGTATGAAAAGAAAGAGCGAGAGAAGTGTGAGAGACTATAGTGAGGTAGAAGAAACGGAAAATATTTAATGAGTTTGTAAAGAGAATGAGTAAGAATTATGTAGAGAAGAGAAAGTTGTTCTGAAAGGAAGTGCGGAAGTACAGAAATGAAAATAAAAGTTTGGGAGTAAAGGATGAAAATGAAAGAATGAGGATGTACGGAATATTTTAAGGGTTTGATGGGTGAAAGAGAGGAGAGGAGTGCAAATATAAATATGATGAGAATTGGTGGTGTGAGGAAGTCGTGTGACAGAATGCCGGAGAACATAACCGTGGGTGAAGTGAAAGCGGCAGTTCCCAAGCTGATAAATGGAAAAGAGGCAGGTGTGAATGGAATATACGTGGAAATGATTAAGTATCGGAGTTTGAAAGGGTTAGAGTGGTTGTGGTGTATATGTCAGAGTGCATGAACGAATGGGAATGTGTCTGAAGAATGGAAGAAAACAATAATTATTCCATTGTACAAAACAACGCTATTTGAAATGTTTTTTTTTTTGAGATATAATTTACATGATACTACTCCATGGCAAATTCTTGTCTAGCATTACACCCCAAAATTTGTTACAGTACATATATTTCTTTACATCAAAGAATGAAATCTGTAACTGTCGTAATATTTAGTTTATCAAGATAAACATTTCTTTTATTAGTAAAAATCATGAAATTTGTTTTACTGGTTATTTAAGAAGAGTTTATTGGTAGTCAACCATTTCATTACATTGATAAATTCTGATTTAAACGTTATTAACTGAATTAACATCTTTGCAAGAAAAAGACAGTTCGGAACTCGCTCTCATTTTTGACAAATCCCGGAACCACCACCACCACCACCACCACCACTCACGGCGTATGAAGCGCAGCAAGTGTAGAATTTAGCCATGTTGAGTGGGGTGCTGGTGCACCAAGTTGCCGGTGTGAATGAATATGTAGGCTTTACTTCCTACCCTTTCTCTTCTTCCTCTTCTCACTCCAATTCGTTTCGGAAATGAGATTTTTGATGACGTATCTATGTACATAATTTGTAGATTTTAATTTTTGCTCTTAATGGCAACCCAATTTTTCGTTTAGACTTTTTATTAATAAAATTTGAAATCCTCTGATAATTTCTTCTAAATTTCTTTCGTGAATGAAATTATTTTATAAAATTTAAAATTAATTTTCGACTCCATCTTTTTAAGGAAACAACTCAGGCTTCATCGACTTGTGAGATTTCTTTAATATTGCAAAAATCTGGTGTCTCATTTGCATTTTACTCCAGTAATTTAATGAATTCTCTCTCTCTCTCTCTCTCTCTCTCTCTCTCTCTCTCTCTCTCTCTCTCTCTCTCTCTCTCTTGGAAGACAGGACTGCTGATCAGTGGCGTACTAAAGGGGGTGCGAGGGGGGCTGTCCGCCCCGGGTGACAGCCAGGAGGGGGGTGCCATCGGGAGAGTTGAAATACCAGTACAAGTTTTCAAACCAAATGGAAAATTCGCCAAAGAAAGAAAAAAAATTTAAAAATGTTCAAACTATTACAACAGCTTAATGTTAATATCCACTACAAAATAAATTTTTATTTTAGTTGGCAATACAAAATTTACAAATGAAAAATTTAAATATTTGATAAAAATTACATCGAAAAGCGAACGTTTGTTGACGTTTTAGTCATCAGTTTGTTGAGCATAGCCAGCTGGCTGCAACTGACATTCCAAGTCTTGTTCACTTGACACTGTGACTCCACATACATGAGGTATGTTTCATTAAATAATTATGATAAAGCATAAAGTGCTGGTGTTTATAACAATATCATGGTACTTATACCAGTGTCCAGTAATTTTTGACAATGTGGTATCATAGTGATGTTTAAGTGTTTATAAATGATAATTGATAATAATGATAATTAATTGTCTCTGCTTGTCTGGGTTGATAATCTAATAACTCAATGGGTATCTGGTTGGAAAAAGTTTGAGAATCAATTTGTTTGAAGCTTTTCTGTTGTAATAAATTTTTTTTACTTCTTTATTTACTGGATATACTGTTAATTTTCATTTTGTCAGTGGTCTAGTTATGTGTGAGTAATGCTCATAGTTTTCTCCTTTTTTAGGAGTCGTGTTTGCACTTAACCCCCCCCCTCCAAAAAAAAAATATAATAATAATCACAAACAATTTGTTCAGTTAACGTATTTCAAGTCATAATAGTTCATGCTTGTTATGCATGTTCATGGTTTATACCTTTTGGTTTTAAAATTTTGCAGAAAACATCCACTATGAAGCAAAATCGACCAAGTGGATTCCAACAAAGAAAAATGAAGAAGGCAAGAGAAGAGGTGGCTCAGGCAATGTCCGGATCATTTTTAAAGTATGTGACTCCTTCAACATCAAGTGCAATAGGAGAAAGTCCTGAAGATATTCAGCCTGGTGAATCTGAAGGGCAAATACAAGAAGCATCTTCACAAGAGGATTCAAATGAGAGAGAGCAAGGATTGGAGGATGGCACTTCATCTTCTAAAAGCAGTGAAACTGATGAAGAGGAAGGAGACGCCAGCAGAAGTCCACACCAACAGGAGAAAGACTCTGATGAAGAAGAGGAGACGGATAGATTTGAGACAGATAGATTTGTTTGTGCCTTGTGCAAATCATTCTCTGAACCTTTGCGGAGTGCACTCATTTGGAGGCGTTTCTTCATGTGACTTTTTTTTGGAACCTTGGAGAGAGTCTATTCCTTTTCAGTCTCAACTCATCGATGGGAAGTGCTGATGGAGAATGTAGGCATGACAGTCAAAAGACTTTCCCAGTGCTGATGCCGAAGGGAGGAGGCTAGTTGACTTTGCTGATGAGAACATCCTGATTCAGTGGGTCAATGGGCCTACACGAGGCGAAAGCGTTCTACGTTCTAGACTTAGTATTCACGACCGAAGACAACCTCGCCACTGGCTCCACCGTTGACGAATCGTTAGGCGGGAGTGATCACGGTCTGATTAGGTTCTGTGTCTGCGTCCCTCGGTTGAAGCGTAGTTACTGGAGAGGCAGTAAGCTTGATCTACGGCGGGCGGACTTTGTTGGCCTCCGGGATAGCGTAGGTGAGATGGGGTTAGAGGTGGGCGGCGATGTTGAGGGAGTGTGGAGGATCGTTAACCATTTGGATTCCTACAACCTGCTTGGGGACTCCCAACATGGGTTTAGATGGCATAGGTCGTGTCTCACCAACCTGCGCGAGTTTTTCCACGTCATGTGGAGTGATTACGATAAGAGTAGGGCGATTGATATACTTTATCTCGACTTTCAGAAAGCCTTTGATAAGGTACCTCACCGCCGGCTAATGGCCAAAGTCCGCGCGCTGGGTATTGGTGGGGAAGTAGGTAGCTGGATTGGAAACTGGCTGAAGAATAGGCGGCAGAGGGTTGTAATTAAAGGGGCTAGCTCAGGTTGGGCCTCGGTCACTAGCGGGGTTCCTCGGGGTTCCGTTTTGGGACCACTGTTTTGTGTGTGTGTGTGTGTGTGTGTGTGTGTGTGTGTGTGTGTGTGTGTGTGTGAGAGAAAATACAGAATAATGCAAATATGACAGAATATTAGCGAAGTGGAAGACAGAGTTACGAAAGAAATTAACAAAATCATAAACTAGAAAGGGCCGGAAGATCCACTCCAGGTTAGTTCAGGAAAAATTGAGGGCATTAATACTAAAGTGAAATGATATTTAAACGTATATATCGAACTCACAAGTAAAGCAGTCACTCGCAAATAGAAAAAAAAACAGTAGAAAAAAGCAAATTAGATAAGACAGTCTATTGACAGTTACTATTGAAAGAAAATGTTTTGCAAAAGTTTTATATGCGCGTTTGAAAAAGATTTTTAGATTTCGGAAACAATGTTTGTACACATACGTTAATTTATTTTGTCGCCACCTACGTGTCTGCTATTTAAATCTAATTCTTAGTCTGAGTAGAAAAATAATGTCACTGAACCTTGTAAAGCCAAAAAATTTCGAAAATTTTATGTTCCCCCTGTCGTGTGGTGACTAGAAAAGTGGGATGTCAAAAAACTAAGAATAAACTCTTAAAAAATTCAGAAGTAAAACCCGAAATATTTCAAGAATAAAATTTTCAAAAATAAAGTTTAACATTTCAGGGTACTAGCAGCTCGCAGCAGCATTGCCAAGCAAACAAGCGATCAATGTACTAACGAAGACTCCGTATGTAATTCATCGCCATTGAAAGCCACAATGCTCCATGCTATCCCAGTTCAAAGAATATCCAAATCCATATTGGTTTTTGCTAAATTTTCTTAAGCATGCATTGCGGACAACTCTAGTTATTATCGGTCCAGGTGCATAATTATTCAGGAGCAAGGTGCACCGTAAGTTTGTGTTTCATATATATATATATATATATATATATATATATATATATATATATATATATATTTGTTTTCTTATTGGTCACTTGCGTCGTGCGTCAACCAATCACCGACATCCTACAGAACGCGTCCAAAATACTGGAAACGTTATATTTTTGGGTGGGCAAGGGCAATTGCTTTGTATTGTACTCTCCTAAAAACTAGCATTACAAGTTATTTTATTAATATAAACCATTTAATTGAATTAAAAATATAAACATAAACTCAAATTAAAATAAGAACTTTATACCCTTTGAGTATTAATATTCTTGAATCACTCTATTATTATTATTATTTGAACCTTCTGTTTTCAACCCGTCCAATATAGTTGTGAGTTCTCCATTATTAAATAATGTATAAATCTACATAAAAAGACATACAAGGTTAAGCGACGTTAACTCTGTTCAGTAATTGGATGGGTGACCTGTAGATGGTTCGAATCCCATAAATAAATTTGGAAGGACCATACTGGATTGCACTTGTTCGTTCGTTCGTCCTTTACACTTTCGTGTCCACACCATAACTTCTGAACCGCTCAACATAATAGAGCTTCATACACATACTGTATGTATCATTGCAAGACGATATGTGGCAAGCAAGAGTCAGGTCCTTGCAGTTTTTTTAAGGTCAAAGTCATAAATATAAGCGGGGGCATTGATGTCGTTCCGGCAATATTATTATTATTATTATAATAGTGAATTTTCCCTATTCGAAATGATTAACAAGTGTTTTTGATACTCGGCGTGAAAACTAAAAAGAAAATTAGAAAATTAAAATTATTTTTCTGAGTTTTGTTATTTTTAGGATTTTCCCTTTCCATATATACAGGGTTGGACAAAATAATATGAACACCTTGATAAATGGCGGTTTTTATTCTTAATATGGAGTTGGTCCTCCTTTAGCGGCAATAACAACTGCAATGCGTCGGGGAATTGATTCATACAGCTTTTGGACAGTGGCTAGAGGAATCCTGAGCCTTCTTCGAGCAAACCCTGCTCCAGTTCCTCCAAAGACGCCGGCGGTGGGAATCGGCTTCTGACCTGCTGCTCCAACTGACACCACAGATGCTCGATAATGTTAAGATCCGGGGATTGTGGAGGCCAATCCAAGCGTTCTACTTCACTAACATGCTCTTCAAACCAGTTTTTAACGACCCCAGCGGTGTGGATTGGTGCATTATCATCCTGGAAGACGGCGCCGCCATTGGGAAACAGCGTTTGGACCATGGGATGGACCTGGTAAGCCAATATTGACAGATAGACCTGGGCGTTAACCCTACCATGCAGTACTACAGCTGGGCCAAGAGTATTCCACGATATTGCTGCCCAAACCATCACAGATCCGCCTCCATGCTTAACGATTGGGGTCAGGCAGTCGGGGTCATAAGCATCTTTAGGCTGTCTCCAGACGTAAACTCGACCGGAACATGGAAATAGCGTAAAGGAGGATTCGTCGGAGTAGACTACATTCTTCCACCGGTCCATTGACCAATTCTTATGGTCATTACACCATTTTCTGCGCCGCTCAATGTTGATGTGCGAAAGGAAGGGAGGGTGTCCCAGGAGGAAATGTCAAGAATGCACCATTTGACTCTTTGGGTATTTCTAAGTAGAAAGTATTATATCGATATGGGTCTGATTCCCAACCGTTACCGAGATACAGGCCTCTACATTTGGGTAATTAAAACATAATAAAAGGCGATCTTAGATACTATTTAATGACACTTGTGGTTTACAAAAGTACAAACATACAATACACTATTGCACTTATTGCAGAATGGTTTTAAAGTGACCCCCTCCTTCTTCAATGCACGCGGCGAGCCTCCGATCCATCGAGTCTTGCCAAGGAAAACGCGGAAGTTCATTTCTGAGGTTTATGAACGCATCCTGTATACGTGCAACCAACTGCTCCCTAGTTTCGGGCTTATCCCACTGATAACGTTACTCTTCAAGAACCTCCAGACAAAAAATAATGTAAATAAATAATGTGAGGATCTGCACAGTTGCCAATGTATCATTAAATGTCATTGAATATTATCTAAGATCGGCTTTTATTATGTTTTAGTTACCCAAATGTAGAGGCCTGTATCTCGGTAACGGTTGGGAATCAGGCACATGTCGATATAATACTTTCTACTTAGAAATACCCAGAGTCAAATGGTGCATTCTTGACATTTCCTCCTGGGACACCCTGTATATATATATATATATATATATATATATATATATATATATATATATATATATATATATATAATGTAAAGAACGACGCTTGTTTAGAAGAGCGTCCGCACAAGAAGAGGAGAGGTGCCTCATTTTTCATTTGTTCGTTCTTTCTCCTCTTCTTGTGCGGACGCTCTTCTACACAAGCGTCGTTCTTTACATTAATTATACTGCGTGTTATTTGCAGTTAAAATGTATATGTGTACGGCATGAGAAGGTGCCCCCTCAGGGCATTCGATTCCGCTCGTATGTAGGAGAATTACGACTTCTGATTGATCGAGGACCTTGGTGTAGTGGATAGCATGTCCGACCGGCAATTGGATGATCCCAGGTTCGATTCCTGGGAGGTGCCTCATTTTTCATTTGTTCGTTCTTTCTCCTCTTGTGCGACGCTCTTCTACACAAGCGTCGTTCTTTACATTAATTATACTGCGTGTTGTTTGCAGTTGAAATATATATATATATAGGCAGTATATATTAGGGGCTAAAGTAAGTTTGGAGGACCCTTGCCCCTCAATAAAAAAATATACATGAATTTTGGTATACATTTTTTTATTCTTTTTCGCAATTAAAATAATCTATTCGCGCATCAAAAGCGTGTGAAGCTCGTATAAATAACGATAATAACAAATTTTGGAAATTTGTTAAGAATCAAACGGGTGCCAAAAGTGTCCTTCCGCGACAATCGATGGGGTGTCGGGGAGGATGAAATTGCAAAGCTGTGGAAAAACCACTGCTCTAACATTCTTAACAGTGTGAGTAGAGATAATCTTAGGATAGATTGCAGCGAAACGCCTGTGGGAGGGGCATGGGAAAATACTTTGATATCAGTTCCTGGAGTAGAGAGGTTAATTAAAGAGTTAGACTGGTTCTGCATCAGGGATAGATGACCTATCGAATGAACACTTAAAATATGCCAATGACGTGGTATGTCTGCATATGTCATTACTCTTATCAGCCATGCTTGCTCATAGCTATATTCCTGCAGAATTCATAAGGGTATATATATCTTGCCCCTGGTCAAAAATAAGTATGGTGACATTGCCCAGCAATAATTACAGGCCTATTGCTGTCGCTTCCTGCTTCTCGAAACTACTAGAAAAACTCTTGTTACTCCGATTAAATGATTACCTATGGACATCTCCTAATCAGTTTGATTTTAAAAGATCCCACTTAACTTACCTGTGTATCTATGTACTTAAAGAAACAATATTTAAATAAAGTAAGGCATATGATAGAGTGAACCCACAATATTTTATTTTAAAAACTAGAAGACAGGAAGGTTCCCATGTACATATTAAATTTATTGAAATTTTTGTATTCCCACCAATCTTTTACCGTTAGGTGGGGCAATGTACTACTCGAATGTTTTGGCTCCTCTTGCAGGGTGAGACAAAGCTCCTTGCTCTCCCCTATGCTGTTTAATGTGTATATTGACGGATTAATATCTTCACTTAATGAGGCAACAGTGGGATGTTGTATAGATAACACAAGGATAAATAACTTAGTTTATGCTGATGATTTGGTGTTAATAAGTTCCTTTGTTAAAGGTCTGGATCGGCTACTTAAAAGTCTGCTATTATTTTTAATGTTACAAAAACTAAGGTTATGCAATTTCATCCTAAAAGCTGTAATCAGCCAGCTGATATTAGGTTTAAAATGAAAGGTGAAGTAATTGAGGAAGTACAAGTTTAAGTATTTGGGTCAAATTATTACCAACTCTTTGAGTGATGACTCGGATATAAGAAAACTACCTCGAAGTCTTTGTGTTAAAGCGAATATAACTATAAGGAACTTTCGGTTCTGTACAGGTGAAGCTAAAGAGAGAGACTTTCGTACTTTCTGCAGTAATATATGCGGAGAGCAACTCTGGGTGAATTATAAAAAAGGTTCTGGCAGAACCCTAAATTTGCTGTACAACAGGTCTTTTAGACTCTGACATAAATTACTCCCGAGATGCTCTGCTTCGCAAATGTTTGTTACCCGCAATGTTCCGAGCTTCCCGGAGGTAACAAAACGTGTTAAATACAGTCTGATGCAAAGAATTAAAAAATCAACCAACCCGATTATCCAAGCTATCCACGAGTCCTGCCGTTTATCCTCTAAACTATGGAATTCTTGGTACGAAAACATCTGTCTGTAGCTCCACTTAACTCCATTACTGTATTATTTCTAATCAATTGTATATATTTCTGTCATAAGTATGTGAACTGTCATTGTATTAATAATAATTGTCATATGGACTATTGTGTGCCAATAAACCGTTTCATTTTCATTTTCAATAAAATCAAAATTTACATAACTGAAGTATGTTTGTCACAGTAAAGAAAAAAAAATGACGTTACAGTAATACTTGTACCAAAAAATAACTTTAACACGAATTTCAATGTCAAATAAAGAATGTAACTAACTTTTTTTTTTATTTTTGGCAATATTGAATTTTTTAAAAATTCAGAAATTTTTCTCCTCTGCATTTTGTGGGCCCCTGGGTTGTAACCCCGTTAGCCCATGCTTTAATCTGACCCTGTATACAGAGTCTCAGAAGTCCTGCCCCCAAAGGCTAATATCATGTATATTATGGGGCAGGATATATATATATATATGAAAATTATTTCACGAAAGTAACACGTGAAAAATATTTATGAATAAAACCACGAAGGAAAGGAAACACAGAATGGAAAAAATCGATAGTTTTTCCTTATAAATTTGTGTGCCCCTCCCACAATCCTTTAATTTTGTTTCTCCGTTTATTGTATATATATATATATATATATATATATATATATATATATATATATATTTTTTTTCTGTAACCTATATATAGGCTGTAACTCTATGTACTTCAGTGTTCCTGAGGATGTCATTAGACGAAAGCGCTTGAGCACCATTCTGTGTTTCCTTTCCTTCGCGGTTTTATTCATCATATATACATATATGGTGTCCCATAAGTCTGGAACCATTGGGTAAAATAAGTAATTCATGTTTTTCCGTTTATGCAAGTGCCTATGATGTCTTTGAGTAAGGAAAAACGCATCCAGGTAATTCTTTATTGTGTGGAAGGATGAACAGCTGGGTTTTGCTGCGCGTCGGCTGTCGTCACCGGGTCTCGATCTCGGGGCCGATAGATTCGTAGTCAGTGACGTTAACCACTACACACACACACACCACACACATATATATATATATACACGGTGAACCAAAAGTAGGTGGACAGTAGGTTAAATACGGTTTGTGTTATATTATATTATAACTATGGTGTTCATTATAACTATGGTGTTTGTGTTATATTATATTAAATATTATAACTAAATTTATTTAAATTTTATTTTGTATTATAGTATACAAAAAATTAAATATGTATTCTCAAAATAAACGTTATCATTTACTGTCCACCTACATTGGTTCACCCTATATATATATATATATATATAATTATATATATATATATATATATATATATATATATATATATATATATATATATATATATATATACAGGGTGTCTCAAAAGTCACTATCTATTTCGGTGACATTAGATGTTTTTTTTTAAAATGCTATGCTGGCATAAAGATATGTATTTCTGGTGCAAATTTGTGTATTTAAAAAAAGTGAATTGGTTTATTATCTTGACATGCTTGAACAATTCCTCGAACCTCAACTTCTTACAGATGGCATTCTTGACACAGTAGTTTTTCAGCAGGATGGAGCACCGTGCCATTATGCAATAATTGTACGTGATTATCTTGACAGACGCTTCCCCGGTCGCTGGATTGGTCGTGGAGGAACACAACCATGGGCAGCACGTTCACCCGATTTAACACCATTAGATTTTTTTCGCCTGGGGTTTCATTAAGTCTAAGGTGTACACTGGTAGAAGAATTAGTGATGTAGCCGAACTTCGAAATCGTATTACCGATGCAGTTCAGAAAATAACACCTCAAATGCTGGAAAGTGTGTTCCGGGAAACAACTTATCGCTTTGAGCTCTGTAGAGACACTGATGGTCGCCATGTGGAGACAGATAAATAAATAGCACTAATTCTTTGTGGCACTTACTTTGAAATAAATATATTTTTCATGTCTTAAACCAGTTTTTCGTAATTCCCATTATTTTTCAAAATAGATAGTGACTTTTGAGGTTCCGCGCGATGATTTCTCATTTCGCAAAGGTCAAGCTTGTCGCCCCTCCTCTCGAGTTGGCCTGGTGAAGTAGTGGGTTAGATTCTTGCGCTCTCCACCTCACATAGCCAGGTACGCCCGGCTCATCAGGGATTGTTCTGAGCCAGGCGTCTAGTCCTCTTTTGAAGATTTCCACTGCAACTCCCTTCGTGTTTCTTAGGTCTTTGGGCAACTGATTAAACAGTTTTGGTCCTCACTACAAAACTATTTTCTTTCAGGGTTAAGGATGTTCCCTGTCTCGCCTTCAATTTGGGAATACGACACAGTCTACCGCTTCTACTTTCCACCGTTGTTTGGGGAGTTATGGGATTCAGAGTAAGATTAGGGACTAGTTTCTCCATTATTTTCCAAGTGTAAATAATGGTGTATATATCTCTTCTCCTTTCCAGTGAATATAGGTCTAGTTCTCGTAACCTTTCCCAGTAATTTAGTTCTTTGCACCCATTGATCTTGGCTGTGAAGCTTCTTTGGATTCCCTCCAGCTGTCGAATGTCTTCTTTTTTATATGGGGATGTTAGGACCGAGCAGTATTCCAATTTGGGTATGATCAGGGTTTTCAGTATAGGAATCATTACATTCCTATCCCTTCGTTTAAAGGTTCTCAATATCTGACCCGTTATTCTCTTTGCTCTGTTTACTGCTATCTTATTTTGTGTTTCAAATTTCGCATCATCTGTCATTACAACCCCTAATCTTTTACTCTGGAATTTCTCTGAATTTCCTGTCCATTTAGGGTATAATATTCCATGGATTTTAGGTCTTCTTTTTTTCCGTACCGTAATAGCTGAAATTTCTCGGTGTTAAACTTCATATTGTTGTCTTCCGTCCACTTGTAGATTTTGTTTATGTCGGTTTGTAGAGATCCTATGTCTTCTGGGTTTCTTATTTTTCTACTGATCTTTGTGTCATCCGCAAAGGATGTTACTGTGCTGTCTCTGGTAACGTCCTCATGTATGTCAGTTAGCATGATTATGAAGAGTAGTGGAGCTAATACTGTTCCTTGTGGTACCGAGCTGAGGACCTCTGATTCTGATGAAGATACTCCTTGTACTGTAACGACTTGCCTCCGCTCACTAAGGAAATTATATATCCATTTCCCTACTTTTCCTGTTATTCCCATATATTTCAGTTTATGTATTATGATTCCGTGGTCACACTTGTCGAACGCTTTAGCAAAGTCTGTGTATAGTACATCATAGTTTTCATTACTTTCAAGTGAATCAATAATGTTGTTGTAGTGTTCCATTAGTTGTGATAGGCATGATCTGCCTGACCGAAACCCGTGTTGGTTATCATTGAATTTTTTCTCAGTTTCCAAAAAGTCGTAGATTTTCTGTCTAATTATTCTTTCAAATATTTTAGTGAGATGAGATGTAAGCGATACTGGCCTATAGTTTTTGGCCTCGGATCGATTGGGACTATGTTCGTGCTCTTCAGGATGCCCGGTATTTCTCCCGTGTCTAATGATCGTCTCCATATCCAGTATAGGGCTCAGCGATTGCATTCTTGCAGTTTTTGATCAATATGGCATTCCATTTATCCGGTCCTGCCGCTGAGTGTGTTTTTAGTTTCCCTATGGCTTGTGTAATATCATCCGCCGTAAAGTCGAAATCCGTTATACTTCCCCCATGTGGTTCTTCTTCAAAGAACACGTTTCTATATATATATATATATATATATATATTATATATATATATATATATGATGAATAAAACCACGAAGGAAAGGAAACACAAAATGGTGCTCAAGCGCTTTCATCATAAATATTTTTCACGTGTTACCTTCGTGAAATAATTTTCATATATATATATATATATATATATATATATGCATATAACTGCAATGACCGCGCAGTATATAAATGAATAGAAACGACATAAGTGTTAAGGAACGTTTCTGCACACGAGGAGGAGAGAGAACGAATAAATGAAAATGAGGCGAACCGCCCGGGAATCGAACCCAGGGCCTTCCAATTGCCGGTTGGACGCTCTACCATTATGCTACGGACCTCACTCAATCACAAATCGAAATTCTCCCACATTGGGCAGAAACCAATGCCCTGAGAGGGCACCCTCGCAAATCGTGAATATGCGCAGATAACTGCATTGACCGCGCAGTATATAAATGAATAGAAACGACATAAGTGTGCAGAAACGTTCCTTAACACTTATGTCGTTTCTATTCATATATATATATATTATATATATATATATAGGCCTGGCTCAGAACAATTCCAGATAGACCGGGCGTACCTGGCTATGTGAGGTGGAGAGTACAAGAAACCAACTCTCTATTTCACCAGACCAACTGAATAGGGAGGGTTAACAAGATTGACTTTCGTGAAATGAGGAATCCTCGCACGGAACATTTGAAAGGTTGAAAGGTATACATTCCTAAATCCCCAAATTCCTCGTACAGTTTCGTCATTGATCATTAAACTTACATTTGTTCCTACATGTAATTTTTTCTTATTTTTTTCAAATTTTTAATCACTTACGCTTGCGTTAAGGTAGGGACGGATTCCATTAAAAAGTTTAGAGAGTTCATGTATATACGCTTTTTTACCGTATATAATGATTATTTTTGTTTTTTAATTTCACTCTCGTTACGATTTTAATTGCAAAACTCGAAATCAAATTACCACTACCTCAGGATTTTATACACCCAGTTTTTTGTTTTATTTTAGGTTAATCTAACAACCTAACCTAAGCTGACCTAACAACCTAACCTAAGCTGACCTAACGTAAATTGAACCCCAAAAAACATCAACAACAAAGTAGTAGCTATTTTCCATGTAGGAAGAAAGTGATAAAAAAGGTAGCACCGAATAAAAGCGAACGTAACTTTTAGCTATAATATATATATACAGGGCCATTCAAAAAAGACGTAACAGTTTAAATTGCTTACCTATATTTCGTAATATTGTTAACGTACAGGAATGATTTTTGTATTAGCTTACAGCGTACACCTGGGAGTTTTGTTACCGCTTAGGCCTAGTAGCCTAAGGCGCTAGGCGAACGACTCTTGTAGCCTTAAATGAATATTTTGACGATCGCGTCATCTCGAATCGCTTCCCTGAACGTTTTGCCTGTGGATGGTCTTGGCCACCATATTCTCCGGATCTCAACCCGTGTGATTATTTTTTATGGGGATATCTGAAAGATAATGTTTACAGAAACAATCCTCTCACAATTAGTGAGCTGCAAGAGGAAATTTCATCTGTTGTCAGCACAATCACTCATGACGTTCTACGCACAGTACTTACCACCTTTCAACGTCGACTGCAAATGGTTTTGGATGCCGGTGGTTCACACATTGAACATGTTTTTTCATTAAATAAAAACTCTCAATTGTACGCTGTAAACTAATACAAAAATCACTCCTGTATGTTAACAATATTACGAAATATAAGCAATTTAAACTGTTGCGTCTTTTTTGAGTGGCCCTGTATATATATATTAGCTATTCGTAAAGCTTTACTTTTTCCGATATATTTTTTATTATGAATTTAGCTTCAGTATTTTTATTTAAAATTCATTTAATATTTCAAAGATCCGAAATTGTCGCGCGCGTTATATTTCCTGGAACGAAAGCCATTTCCTGGATTTTAAAAGAAACATCGAATGACCTTTAACCCCTGTTTAAACTGACCTACCTTAATTTAATCTAAATCCGCTGTCGCGTTTTGACCCTTGACCCGCGCTGACAGAGAAAAGAAACATACACAATTATTTTCTTACCATTTTCAACTCGATGAAACAGTGTATCGTATTTTATTTCTGGTTTTTGAAAGTATACTAAAATAAGCAACTGTGAAGAAGAATTTTAATTATTACTATTCTATTTCGATAGTTCTTTTTTTTTAAATTAACTTTGTCAAAGAAAAATACCAACTTGGGAAAATAGTTCGCCTAAAAATAATTTCTAAGACGCATAAAAATTTTTTACTAATTGGTAATATCTTGCTTTTGTCTGGATAATTAAAAAAATAAAACCCGAACCCAGTCATTAGTAATATTTTATGCCTTGTAGAAACTTTAGTTTATTCGGCGAATGTTCCCCCACCCCCCCACCCACCCCTAAAAAAATGTACAATTTTAATTACTGAATATTTGTAAAGCTTTTCTAATTTGTAAAAAACGAGTTTGGAAAAATGTTTCGAAAAATAAAGTTTTTTTTAATTTTGTTTAATTTTGGAGACAAATTTATGATGATGATAATTTTGTATCGATTCTCTCAAAGTTTTAAATTTAGAAAAAAGTTTTTGTTTAATTGGTATTTTGGAAGCTGTTTTTTTTTTTTTTACGATACTTTAATTGTAATTTATGACTTATGTCGGTGGTGACCTTGTTATGAAGGCTTCTTAATTGTACAGGGGTGTCCATAAATTTATACCTCTACAAAATTCATTGAAACTGAATTTGTAAAGATAATTTATGGGCACCCTGTAGTTTTTTTGATAACTTTAGTCCAGTTTTTCTACATCATTATTTATTCAGTATAGATCTATACTTATTTAATAGACCTATAAACCTATACTTGTTCAATATATATATATATATATATATATATATATATATATATATATATATATATATATATATTAAATTATACAAAATACTTGCATAACATTTGTATATGATAACTGTTTTATAATGAATAAGTGAGTCTGGTTTCTTGCAAGATTTAATATGGCTGTTTCAGAAGTAAAAAGTGACGACCACGGATGAATTATTCGTCTTTATTCGTTTTTAACGTGAAATTGCTTTGGATATTCCACAAGTTCACATTCACCCATTTCAGTGTTTTATATTCATGCAAAGACACGTTCCAATTGCATGTTCTGTTCCTTGTTCCGCATACTTTACACGTGGAAGAACAGGCAGCCTCAATGCATTTTAATATATATATATATGTTAGACATTTATATATTAATCTTCGTTTTGCTTCCGCCCGAATTGTTCATTCTGCCGAAGGACAAACTTGTCACTCCACCTTAGACCTAGAGTTTAACGTGGAATTCGAACCACGCCCCACCAGCAGCCCAGCGTCTTACCCACCCATTTATCTACCAAACAATTTTTTTTTATTGTGTGGAAGGATGAACAGCTGGGTTTTTGCTGAGCGCCGCCTGCCGTCACCGAGTTTCGATCCCTCGGGCCGATGGATTCGTAGTCAGCAACGCTAACCATTACACCGCCGAGGCGCGTTATTATTATTATTATTATTTATAGTTTAATTTGAATCATAATCAAAGTTCTTTCCAACTGCGCAATTCGTTGGTCTAAAAATTGACGTTAAGTCTGCGTAGCAATTGGATGGGTGACCGTCCGCAGCGTTCAGATGATGTAGCTACCGGTGGTTCAGATTCCATATTATGTTGTAGGTCCCCTCCGTCCCATAACCTTTGCCGTTACGGAGAAGGTTAAACAACTTCAAAGAGCGGATATTCTAAAAAGTCTCGTTCACTAATGTCTTCACGAAACTGTTTAAAGTTCAACATTTAACACCATTTACAGAAAAATTAAATACTTTTTAAAAAGCAATTTGTCAAAATTAACAAATGACCATATTTTAATACCCATGTTTTCTTTTGCGTTAACTTCCGTATCATATCAAGGGGCCAAATATCATACCCATTACGATACATCTTGGGTAGCCGAGTAAATGAAGGTTGTATCCAGTCACCTTCTAGATTACATAATCGATTTTGAATATAAAATATAAAAAAATGAGTGTTCAAATTTTAAAAACTATTTTTATATAATTTTAAATTCCTGTAAAATTAAAATGAGAAAATATTGTTTAAAATTACAAATGGAATTGGAATAAATTTACTTTGTAAACCCATGTTACATCTAATTTCGGAAATCTGATATAATTTTCAGCTTTTCGAGAGCTTTCCCAGAAATATATTGGAAAAATGTATATACCAAAATAAATTTGGACAATAATTTTTTTGTCAATATTTGAATTATAATCGAATTATATATGTCAAGGGCATATAAGGTTTCGCCCTGTTATATATATATATATATATATATATATTCAACTGCAAAGAACACGCAGTATAAATAACGTAAAGAACGACGCTTGTATAGGAGATATTCCGCGCAAGACGAGAGAGAGAGAACGAAACAAATGAAAAAATGAGGTAACCACCCGGGAATCGAACCCGAGTATGTAGAAGAATTACGGCATTTGGAAGAGTGAGGCCCATGGTGTAATGGTATCGCATCTGACCGGCAATCGGAAGATCCCGGGTTCGATTCCCGGGTGGTTACCTCATTTTTTCATTTGTTTCGTTCTCTCTCTCTCGTCTTGCGCGAATATCTCCTATACAAGCGTCGTTCTTTATGATATATATATATATATATATATATATATATATATATATATATATATATAATGTAATTCTGCCCATACGTTAAAACAAAAAAGAATAACCCGTTTAATCCATACAAGAGAAATATATATTAATATAAAGTAAAAATTTATTCGTCAACAATTAGCTTTGCAATACGAAGGGTTTTTTTTCATTATTTTTCCTATATTTATTATATATATTTAATTTTATATCAATTTTACATTTACTCGGAATGTATTAAAAAGCTCATTGGTCTAAAATATTTAATTTGAACTTTATTAATTTAGCATTTTAATTTCAACAATTTACACTTTGAGAATGTAACTCTTGAACTCTTGGTAAAATTGATGAAAATCGTCTTTTTTCAACAATTTTACACTTTGAGAATGTAACTTGAACTCTTGGTAAAATTGATGAAAATCGTCTTTTTTCAACAATTTTACACTTTGAGAATGTAACTTGAACTCTAGGTAAAATTGATCAAAATCGTCTTTTTTCAACAATTTTACACTTTGAGAATGTAACTCTTGAGCTCTTGGTAAAATTGATGAAAATCGTCTTTTTTTAACATTTTTACACTTTGAGAATGTAACTCTTGAACTCTTGGTAAAATTGATGAAAATCGTCTTTGATGGAAACCAAAAAGAATTCTTGATTAAAAGGAAAATAATGTAACATTTACGAATTTAGTTATTCTCTGATTTTATCGGAAATGAGTCTATCCTTTTTTATAATAGTTCAACAAATCATTGCTTTACCTTTAACGAAAGTAGTCAATATTCAATTATCATTTGTTTTTAAACTACTAACTCCATCCCGAGAAGTTTTAATTCAATTGAAGACTTTGATTTTTGAGGTAGCCGGGGTAGGGGGGGGGGGCATATAAAAAGGACTGAACACTCGTTTCGATGGATTTTCTTGGGGTTCAGAATCGGTTCAAGTTCTAGCTGTGATGGTACAATTTTTGCTTCATTATTAACTACCCATTTAAGCTTCGGAACTCGTTTTTATTTCATTAACCTCTTTTAGACTACTGGGTCGAATATGTACCGTTTCCCATACACGCACTCGTAACTTAACCCTACAAAAACTTTGGTCGTTAAGAGGTTAAGGTTTTTTTAGAGTAAAATGTTAAAGAAATTTTTATTTTGGAATTATAATATAAGAAGCCACAACCTGTCGCAATTAAGAAGTTACGTTCTTATTTATTCATGCGTCTCGGTGGTGTTGTGGTTAGCATCGCTGACTACGAATCCATCGGTCCCGGAATCGAGACCCGGTGACGGCAGGCGGCGCGCAGCAAAACCCAGCTATTCATCCTTCCACACTAAAAACAAAAAAAAATTGGATGGGAGATAAATGGGTACCCTGGGTAGTCCAGTGGTTAAGACGCTGGCCTGCTGGTGGGGCGTGGTTCGGATTCCACATTAAACTGTAGGTCTAAGATGGAGTGAAATATTAATGAACAATTCGGGTGGAAGCAAACCAAAGATTAAAGGTTACATACCCTCGGCGTATGTAAATAAATAAATAAAATGTAAATAAACGAACATTTGCTAATTGCATTATTATTCTAAAAGTTCCTATATGTATTCTCCTATTTCCAAAGATCTCCCCTTTTGGCTCTAGGTACCTATTTTGGCGCCCCTATCAGAAGGAATGGCGCCCCATGGGCCATGAATGATATTTTGAGAGGTTTGTTGTGTTCAACGCAAAATAGTTCCTCCCTTCCTTGATTTAATTGGCGATAAAACTATGACTGTGTTATAAATTTTTAAAAATCAGCCTGAATAACACATGCACAATCCGATGTAAAGCAATGTGTTTTCTGGCTTAGCACTGGTATTGTAAAGGTATTAGGAACTTTGGAGTCAACGGTGCTCCTGTGCCCTAAAGTGGTCCGTCCCTCCTTTGAAAATTCCTAGATCCGTCACTGATATCATGCTATGATCGCTATTATATAAACTTTCTTCAATGTCTACATTCTGAGCTATATTTTCATTTGTACACACACACACACACACACACTTAATATCTTGTAGAAAATCTATCAAAGGTTCACCCCTCAGCGTCGCTATTTAACGTATTGAAATTATTGTTTTTGTAGGCAAAGTCCCCGACTACAGTTGATTCCTTATGAGTGACTATTCTACTTAAAATGTTATGCAGCTCGGCGTCTAATTCTACTCCTTGTGAAGGTAGTACATACAACCCCAAAATTAAAGACAAGGTTATAGCGTAATAATTATATCTAGCTGATCGCTGACGTTCACCGTCTTTTGAACTAGCCAAAGATATTCTCTGTAAAAAAAAACCATACTGCTTGTCTGAATTTTTTCCATCTTTATTAAGTAGTTTATAGCCTTTAATATAATACTTTCCTATAAAATCCCCCTCTATATTTTTGAGTCACGATTCAGTTATCGCAATAACGTCATTAGGTTCAACACGAACTAACGCTTTTAATTTGTTAAACTTATTATTACGCACGCTTCTAGCATTAACATACGATATTTTTAAACTATTCTGTTACTCCATTTGTTCTTCTATTCGCGTTAAGTTTCTCCGCGGCCGACGAGTCCCATTTATTATCGAGAAAGAGCTATTTCGTCTTGCCTACATTTTACGTATATCCTAGCATTTTTTTTATCAATTTATCTACCCAGTCAAGCATTACCGACATTATTTTGGAGTCCGCCGTCCTAAATGAATAAATCCTAAGAATCAAAATTTGGAAATTTAGTGAATTCAACCCCTTCAATTACACATACAGTATATATTTTAATTTTGTATTAAAGTATATCGCCTTACTTAACAGTATTATTTTCGTAGGAAGTACCCCACAAATTTACACATTATTCGACTTCTCTTTTAAAGTCCTTGTCAAATTCCGATATACTTAGCTAACAAATCCTCGGTCCTACTACTAAAAATTATACAAATCATTCCCTCCAACGACACACACACACACACACACACACACACACACACACACACACACATGTATTCGCTAAACAACGCTGCTTTGCCTTATAATTAAGATTTTCTCCCTCTGTTTTATTAAAGTTTTGCATAATTATAACGTTAATTTCATGCAGCTTTTGAGTTATTTATGATGAACGTGCAGCGCTGAAGGATATCGCATCCACACCGAATGATTCAGTACACTTCTTATCTAGCTTCGTTCCCCTTTAAAACCTTAATATATCACGATTAACGTTGTGGGCAACGTATATAAATATATATATACATACGAGTATATATCGCAACCACGCGATCTACCATTCCCACGTTCGGACGGTACCCATGTTTGTGCCATTCGAAGTTCGTTCAAAGAAGCGAATGTCCCTTAATTTAATTTCCTCAAAGTCCAAACGAGACAATCAACGGTTTAGATTGTTTTAGATTTCCATCAGAATATTTCCACTATCTCCGTTTTTCATTTGTTCTGGAATCAATTATAATTAATTATTATCATCTTGCATCTAACCTTACTCCAGCCCTAAATTTTATCAGATTATGCATTCACATTTCAACGTAGCGCGGTTAAAATCCTTGTTTGTACTTTCTTAATCATTTCCCTCATTTCATTTCCTAATGCGTGTAATTTAATAAGTATTATTGTATATAATTAAATATATTTATTTACTAGTTCACTCACTATTATACCCGGGTCGTTAACTCATCACCATCGTCTCTCTCTCTCTCATTTATTCCTTCCCTATTTCTCCTATAATGGACTTATACGTCCGGAGTGAGTAATGTACCATACTGGTTGTGAATTTTGTTATAAAATAAATTAATTCTTCTCGCATTTATCATACCTTGGATACTAAATCTTCAAAGTGACATCTTTAGCATTCAATGTATATAATAACATCCCCATAATTTATACGATATAAAGAATTATTTTTTATACGTTGTCTCGTATCTAATGTCATACAGTATAATGTTGTCGGCCATGTTTATTCACACGTTGATGATGTTCCTTCTTGAATAGGTTAACTTTAAATTAATATATATCTCTCTACCATTATCAATTGTTAATTTTAGCCACAACGTAAACTACCTTTTAAATTCTCTTCCATTATTCTTGAATTATTTATTCACTTATTTCATCCGTCATCTACCTCTTAACTACCTATGCCCTCTTAATCTATCAGTCCATGTCTACTTGTATTTATCCAGTTTATGTACACAACGCACTACCCGACGTATATATACTTTCTGCTTACATGCATGTCTGTTTATTCATGACTATGTACGTAAATGTTTATACGTGTGATTACGTTGTGTGTACGACTATTGCATCGGTGGCCATTTCTTCTTACTAAGCTGTTACCTCTCGTAAGATTATTATTGGTGCCCACGCGCGTGTTCGCATTCCGTTGATGTCGCCAAAAGCGAGCTTCTAAGTCTGAAACCTTCTCTCTTGCTTGCTTTGCTCGTAACTCATAACATTATTAGGATCACCTGAAGATCAGGGCCCCCAGCCTTCTTTAGTTAGCCTTATAAGGCTAACTAACGAAAATATCACGACCTATCTAACCAATCGTTAGGTCAACTGTACCCCCTTGATGAGTGGTTAGGTTAAGTCGTGATATTTTCGTTAGTTAGCCTTATAAAGCTAACTAAAGAAGGCTGGGGGCCCTGATCTTCAGGTGATCCCATTTTTTGTGTGTTATGTGTATATATATATGTTATAATGTTATAATGTTTCAGACCAACAAAGACCCTTGGATCCACTCATGGCTGGTCTACCTAACTGTGTTCGTAATTGTGTATTGTGCATGTCCTCCGTGGTGGCGGAGGGAACCTACAATTTTACGTGGGTTCCGAACCACAAGGACCACAAGGAACATAAGAACATAAGAAATTTTTATAGTGGGCACACTAGGGGCCACTTCGGCCCATCGAGGTGGCTCCACTATGTAAAAACTGCCTGTACATTGGCAACAACAAATTTTTACAAAACTAAATAATTATCAATTTAAAACTAATTAATTATCGATTTAAAACTAAAGATAGAATCTCTGGATCCAGAGGATCAAGTCATAATAGACTACTATCCACAAATATGTTACACGCTATATCTATTTATAATTGACATGCAAATATATCAGATCCAAAGAATCCAGTCAATTTCATTACGGTATCCATCAATACCAGTACCTTACCAACCAAAAATAAGTCACGGTCCATATCAATTGCGGACCAAGTCACAATTTACAACCATATACATTACAATATATATACTTAGGAGGAAAAGTGTAGGTGTGGCTGTAAAGACTGTACAGTAATGTAGAAATGTGTGTGCACCCATTTTGGGTCTCCCATTTAAAGGTGTTTGTGGGACAAGTGAAGATCATGAGTTTTTCAATACCTCACAGTACTATCTGAAGTCATCACTTCTGTCAGACTGTTCCAAAACTTAATTACTCTGTTTGTAAAACTGTTTTCTGAAATTTGTTCTACATCTTGGCTTAAATAATTTCATACTATGACCTCTAGTCTGGTTATTGTGATCTTTAATGAAAAGAGAATCAAAATCTATCTTATCCAACCCTTAATTTTACTACCTTAAACTATACTCAATCTATCAACATATGCGTCCAATCGATTTTTAAACATGTTTATAGACGTGCTAATAATTACTTCTACCGGCAAACTAATCCACCTATTTACTATTCTATGCGTAAAAAAGTTTTTGGCAACTGCTGTCTCGAACCTTCTACTTGTCAACTTACACCCGTTATTTCTAGTCCTATTATATTGAGATATTTCGAAAAAGCTATCTCTATCTACGTTATCGAACCCATTCATAATTTTGAAAACCTGGATTAGATCGCCCCCTTAGCCTCCTAGTCTCGAGTGTAGTCAATTTTAACTCCTTAAGCCTATCCTCGTGCGACTTTGACCTAGCGACGGAATCATCTTAGTTGCTCGTCTTTGAACTCTTTCGATTTTGTCTATATCTTTGCGCATATGCGGATTCCAAAATTGGATCGCGTACTCCAAATGGGGTCTAACTAATGATTTATAAAGAAGAACTATAATATCGCGCGATTTGTACTCAAAATTCCGAGCTATAAAACCTAACACTTTGTTCGATTTATTGACCGCTGCTGTACTTTGTTTCGCTACTTTTAAATCACCAGTGACTATAACTCCTAAATCTTTTTCCTGCTCTACGCTTATCAACTCTTCCCCTGACATACTATACGCAAAATTACCGTTACGCGAACCTATATGTAAAATTTTGCACTTATCGATGTTAAATCTCATTTGCCATGTGACTGACCAATCAACGATTTTATTCAGATCATTCTGGATTTTACCTCTATCTTCGTCATTAATCGCCCTACCACCCAGCTTCGTGTCATCCGCAAACTTTGAAACTGTACTGACTAGGCCGACCTCTAAATCGTTAATATATGTATAAGAAAAAGCAAGGGGCCAATACAGAACCCTGAGGAACGCCACTCGCTATATTTAGCCCAACACGACTCCGCTCCATCAACGACCACCCTCTGTTTCCTACCTCGCAACCACTCTTCTATCCAATTTATTACTACACCCCTGATTCCATGATCATTAGTTTTCTCAATGAGTCTTTTGTGCGGTATGGTGTCAAGCGCCTTTTGAAAATCTAAATACACTACATCAACCGCCCGATGACTATCGTAAACGTCGACCACGCTTTGAAAAAATTCTAAAAGATTAGTTAAGCAAGATTTGTTTCGCCTAAAACCGTGCTGCGTATTTCGAACTAAGTTATACAATTCTAAGTGTTCGACTATACGATCCCTAATTATTGATTCCAGTAGCTTACGTACAACAGACGTTAAACTGATTGGCCTATAATTTCCCGCCTCACCTTTATCGCCTTTCTTAAAGATAGGTGTTACGTTTGCTAACTTGAAATTATCTGGTACGCACCCCTCAGAAATAGACGCATTAAAAATCTTTGTTAGCGGCACAACAATGCTATCTTTTAATTCTTTTAGTTGTATGGGATATATGGAATCCGGCCCCGGTGATTTACGCGTTTTAATTTTATCAATATAGCGCATTACCTCCCTTCACTAACCACGATATTATCCAAAGTATTACCATTATCAAAAGGTATTATGTCTATGACCGTAGGGATATTCGTTACATCTTCTATAGTAAAAACTGACGTAAAGAATTCGTTTAGCAAGGTAGCATTTCCTTGTTTTCAGAAACTAGATCTCCGTTAACATTTTTCAACGGCCCCAAGACACTTTTTACTAGATTTCTATTGTTGACGGATTGAAAGAATCGCTTGGGGCTTTCTTTACCGTCACGAGCTATGGAGATTTCAATTCGCGCTTGGACTTTTTATTACACTTTACGCTTCACGCCTTAGAAATATGTAGTTGTTTCGTAACCACAAATTGTCTTTATCGCACTTATGTAGCCTATAGCCCTATCTCTACTCTTTATAATGTCTCCTACTCTAGAAGTAAACCACAAGGGCTTGTTATTTACTTTTGCACGCTTAATTTTGTACGGCACACATTCCTCATTTATAGTCCTAAATACTGTTTCAAACGATTCCCACATTAGTTTTGCGTTGGAGTTCCCCATTACGTTTTCCCAATTGACGTGTGACAATTTATTTCGAAATTTACAAAAGTCTGCGTGCTGGAAGTTAGGAATTTTAGTCGAGTTAGCTGGTTTCGAGTGACTTACTGAGAGGACAAACTCTACCATATTGTGATCGCTATTGCTTAACGGTTCTATTACTTGAAGATCAGTAATTAGCCTATCATCCGTAGTTATTACTAAATCTAAAATACTGTCCAACCTCGTAAGTTCCCCAACCTTTTGAATAAGAAAGCTATCCTCGAGAAAATTAACTAAACGATTACCTTCCGTGTCTCCCTGCATTGTATCGTAATTCACGTTGGCGCAATTAAAGTCACCCATAACTAAAGCCTGCTTACTACCTATTATTCTCTTTAGTTCACGATATAACGCTTCGTCCGTATCAGCTGTTTGATTAGGGGGCCTATATATAACCGCAACAAGAAGTTTGAAATCGTTCAATTTAAGTTCTGCTATAGTCGAATCTATTGGTTCTGGAATTGTGTGCTTTACTTCTATAACGTTCGCAATATTATCTTTGATATACAACATAACACCGCCTCCTCGCCTACCTATTCTGTTTTTAACAAAAAGTCTATAACCTCTAATTTGATACTCCACTACAAAGTCACGTGTTTCAGTGCTAAGCCACGATTCATTTATCGCAATTAAATCATAGTCTTTACAAACAATTAAAGAAAAAAATTCGTTTATTTTATTTCGTAAGCTACGAGCATTTAAGGATAGAACCTTCAAATTGTTTGTAATTCTTTCTGCGTTATGCTCCTAATCCATCTTTCCTTATACGTCTCTGACTACGAATTAAATCCTAGAATAATAGTCACTATACAGTAATTAACTATAAATATATAGCATAGGTATTAATCACCTTTAAATTATAGAACAACAAATACAGTAACTCTCCTACATTGTAGAAATTATATAATTTGTGAAGATTACTTAAGTATGAGATATGTCATTAAAAATTGGATACAATTGAAATTAACTGTAATTAACTAATTGACTGTACTTTAATGAAACTGTAAATAGGTGTAATAACTTAATGCGAATTAATTATTAGTAATTATAATCATAATTATAGTGTACCAAAATTATAATGTACTTAACAATGTACTTAGGATGTACTTAATGTACAACCCCGACATCAGTATCCACACAAGAATGTACACTTTGCAAAATCATTATCTTTTTTGTAAATTTTTTATTTGAAATTCTGTTGCCTTCATTAAGTTTAGCTTTACTACTAACATTCTTTAGTTCTCCATCCTTAATCTTGAACTGCACTTCCACAAAATTTAGAATTAATTATTTATTTGTATTGTAAATTAATTCATTCCTACCTGAGCCTTAAACGAAGGAGGTCGAGCCTCTTCACCTTTAATTCTTGCCTTAACCCTTGACTGAGGAGGTCGAACCTTCTCCTCCTCAACTCTGACCCTCAGAAGAGTTAGAGGCCCTTAGATATTAGCCCAATTTAGTGAACCTCAGCAGTATCTCTGCTTCCTGTAACAGTTCTGAATAAAGTTTAAATAGAGTAAATCAAAACTCGAACTGCACAACTCTTGCATTTTACTTCAGTTCCTCATTTTTTTTGTGCGTTTGTTCACATTGTGTCGTAAATCGCTCTCACAACTCTGCTGTCCCACGGCTAAGGCAGAGTTCAACTTCGAGGACCACATTACATCAGATCGTCCAACAGTGCACCCCTTATAAAATTGGTGCGGGAAGTGGCCTGTACACATGCAATATATATATTATATATATATATATATATATATATATATATATAATATTATTTTCACGTACACTTTAATTTCTGAGAATAGTTATTCTTAGTGTTTCACGATTTATTTTATAGAAAACGAGATTTATGCTTATGAATCGCGATGATTAAAGGTTTTAACTCAGTTCACGGCACTAAACTCATAAAAAAATTTATCATCATTATTATTGATTAATTTATAGTTTCGTAGCCAGCAGATTTTTGATAAGTCGAAAAAGTCAGAAACTCTGCCCATTTCGTACGTCAAGGCAATCAGGGTGATTCTTATACCCGGGTTAAACATTAACTAGGTTACGTGATCATTCTTTGTTGGTTGGTAATTTTCCACGTCAACAACTTTCGGCCAATCAGGGGTCAAAGGCATTACCAAAGAAATAGATGACCAAGAAACTAAATATTTACATAATAATAATGAAAATAATAATTTATTATTATTATTAATTATTACTATTATTTATTATTTTAGTAGCAGTATCATAAAAATTTAATTATATCCTAATTTATTATGAGAATATTTATACTGGCAAAGTTTACCTTTGATATAACTTCACTTGACGTGTGAGAATCTTAGAAAACGGATTAAAGGGAAACTAAATAATTATTGGAGTGAAACTAATGAAAATAGAGACGAACAGAGATGGAGTTTAAATATTAATTCATATAACGAACGCTCTTTCATTATCACCACTCAGCAGCACCGTCATGGAATGAATTTAGAATAATATCCTTTTATCTTTCAATTCGCTTAATATTCGATTCATTCAGTAAAAAAAGTCTAAGGAATAGAAACGCCATTTTGGAAATACTGATTAAATTAAAAAGACGATACTTGTGTATATATATTCCCCATTTGTTAGGAAAGGTCTTGCTTTTTCGCATTCCATTTTGGAATGTACGTACATATTCTAAATGTAATTTTCAAAGTGTGTGTGTGTGTGTGTGCTTTTCTGCAAACTAATTGTATTTATTTACAAGCATTATATCCGAATGCATAGCTAACCACGCCAACTGAATTTATGCGAGTGACACATCACGATAATTGGACTGATCAATTATTAAGTGAACGACTGAAAATGAGTAAAAGATAAATTGTAATTTGCGATCTTTCGCTGTCAGTTAATTGAATTAATTCTCTCTCTCTTCTCTCTCTCTCTCTCTCTCTCTCTCTCGAAGCACCGTTGCCGTTCGTACCTCCTCGGTATGGGCCGCAAGGCCTTTTGAGGTACTTCTTGTCCTTGTAACTCTGTCATGCTTTTCTATCCAGTTTTCTATCACTGTTAGAATAGTTAAAAAATGAACCAATTTAATAACAGGAATTTCCCCGAGTGGACTGAAAGGTCTTTGAGTCTTCCTCTTGTCCTTGTAACTCTCGCTCTTCACCTACTCTTCCTCGTGAACACGCATTTATCGAGTGTCCACTGTCAGTTATTGTGTTAAGTTGTTTTTAAGTAAAATTAACTCACCAGTAAAGTGATATATTTACGGTAGTGTTCGGTTCTTTACCTCGTTTTAGTATTTAATCATAGCTAAATTCACCTTATTTATTAAACGAAGTTAAGTTAACCCTTTAAGGACTGAAGATGCCAATTGGTAACGTTTCAAATACACGCATTCATAACTTAACCCAACAAAAAATTCAGGGTTTAAAGGGTTAAGGTAACCACAGTGGTGCCATAAAGCTGTTTTTGCCATGTCTTGAGAAATATTTCGCAGAAAGTGTTAATCCCTCCCAGGCGAGTCGCAGACTGCGTTAAAGCAGTTACAGCCAAACGTGGTTCCATAAGGCTGTTTTTTCCTTTAACTTGAAAATTGTATTCGAGGTTTTAATCCCTTCCGAGGCACGTAGGCCAGACTGCGTAGGAAAAGGTCACCTTCTTAAAAAATGGATAAGTTCTCCTTTCTTTTTGCATTTCATTTTGGTTAAGTTAGATAACTGAAAGCCAAATGCTTTAAATGTAAGGTTCAACAGTGGTGTGTTGACTTTCCTAAATTAAATTTTAGCGACGTTACACCTTTGTTTTATAGACTTAGAGAAAACCATGAAAAGATAGTTAGAAAGCTTAACGAAAACCGTGAAAAGAAAGATCAAGAGCTAAAGGAAATTCTAAAAAAAATCTTGAAGTTCGGATTGTAGCACTGGAAATCCAAACCAGTGAAAACAGCCGGAGTGAAAACCCAACATCGTATATGAATCCTAGGGTTGAACGTTTAGAACAAAGCATGGCCCGTTTGGAAACCACAGTGAGTAGTCCAAAAAGTAGGACTAAGGAAAACGAATTCAAAGTAGTTAAAAATAAAAGATCCTCAAAACCGTAATGCAATGATTCTGAACCCATCACCAGAAAAAATAAATAAAAAAAAGGTTTTACTTACTGATAAAGAGGAGGAGTCCTTTTAAGTTGGAGATTCTCTCGTCAGAAATCAAGTGGACTTTTTCTGAGCAAAACACAAGACCAAGAGAAAACAGATGTTTTCCAGGTGCCACAAGTCAGACAATAAATCGGGAATTAGACGACGTTAACGTTAAGAATAAAAGTTGCCCAATCATTGTACATGTTGATAGCAGTGACACTTTTCAGAGAGGGACAAGAGGCCAGACTGAGGCCATTGTTAACGTGTTTAAAAACCTAATCGATAAGATTTTAAAAAACTGACATGGGAATGGTTGTAGGAATTCAACCAACAATGCATGTTAGTGGATGTACTTTAAGTAACTATTAGCATAAATAATGGACAAAAACGCATTTGCGAAAATAAAAGAATAAAGTTTGTCGGTTTTTGGCCTACATTTTTCGATAGCAAAGAATATTTTGATTGAATGGGATTCACTTTAATTAAAAGAGTAAGAAGACATATGGCGATCTTCTGAACATTAACTTGTATAATCTTTTAAAATCATAGAAATAACTGAATCCTGGATTCATTCTGATTCAAGGGACTTTGTAGGAGAATTCGGAATGGTAGATTACAAGATGTTTCACAGAATGGTAGGGAAGGTGGTGGAGTACTTTTATATGCTCGTGACTTCCTGCACCCGATGAACAGTAACATTGTTTCTGTTCATGAAATGTTGGAATGGATTTTTCCAGAGAAAATTTTGAAAGCTTCCGGAGTAGTTTAGACACTCTTGAAGTTCTAATAAGCTAGTATGTCAGTCACCTGGAGCTCATATAGGGATCCATTTAGAATATTACAATGAAACAATGAAATTAGCAATGCTATTACGGAAAGAAATAGAGCCAACAAAATACTTAAGTTACATTCCAACCAGACTAATTCAGCAAATTATATAAACTCGCGTCGGAGGGTTAAATCCTTAATTAGATCAGTAAACGTAATGAAGAAGTTAGAGTTGCCTCATTCTGTAAACTTAACCCTAAAGAGTTTTTTGCCCATGTTAATAGCAGGAACCCAATTAAAAATTTTGTAGGTCCCCTAAAACATAGAAATAGCATACTGAAATTCAATGATATAGATATAGCTAATACATTAAACGGGTTGTTCGTTACAGTCTTCACGGAAGAAGACAACTGAGGTACCAAATCTCCGGATTACGTATGATGGTGACCATCCCTTGGAGACCATACATTTTACGAGAGATAAGGTACAGCAACTAATTGGGAAGATGAATAAGTGCAAATCACCCGGTCCTGACTTATTTCTTTCAAGGGTATTAAAAGTGGTTAGCCACAATATTGTTGATGATTTAGTAACCATATTCAAACAATCATTCGAATCAGGGAAAGTTCCAACCGACTGGAAATTAGTAAATGTAACACGAATCTTTAGGAGGAGGTATAGGCAAAATCCTTGTAATTACCGCCCGATCAGTTTAAGGTCAATTGTTGGCAAGCTGTTAAAATCCATTATAGAACGTATTGTGTATCATCTGGAATCGAATAATTTAATTTTTTACTTTGAACATGGATCTACAGAAGATAAGGCTAACAAAGACCCTAAGATCCACTCTAAGGTTAGCCCGAGAGAAAGGAAAGAGTAGGGGGTTAAAAGAGGAGAATAAGGGGTAAATTAAGTAGCAAAACCTATCATTCGTGTGTTAACATTCATTCAGAAAAAGAGAAAGAAAGACTCGCCATCATCATCATCCGCCGGCCACTGCCGACAAGTCGGAAAAATAGTCGAGGAGAATAGGAAAGGGGTGAAAGATGAAAAGAAGTAAAATAAGAACGCTTACAAACCATGCAAACACAGTCTTAACTCAAACACTGCCATACTATGCAAACTACAGACATGCAAGCAAAGAGAAGAGAAGATAAGAAAAGGAAAAAAAAATGTAGGAAGAATATAACAAAAAGTGGGTTAGTTTACGCTACGAGCTACGTCTACGTTCGTGTTAGTCTATTTTTTTATAGTAATTTTATTGCTGGCATGTCACAAGCTGGCATTAATCGTCAACAGACTCATCCTCAACCACCACCCCCAGAGCTCCTGTGACTAATTGTTTTTTATTTTAAATGTTAATATTTTTAAAATGTCTGTCAAGATGGTTCTTAAACATATTAACGCTGGTAGAATGAACGACTGACGCGGGAAGATTATTCCATTTATCAATTACTTTAAACGTAAAGAAGTTTTTAGCGATATTAGTAATGAAACGTCTGCCACGCAACTTAAATCCGTTATTACGAGTATTGCTATTATCGAAAGTGAACAGTTTGTCAAAATTTACGTTATCGATTTTATTAACGATTTTGAAAACTTCAATAAGCTTCGAGTGAATGCAAGTCTAACTCTTTAATCCTATCTTCGTAAGACTCGTTGCGCAATGACGGAATTAGTTTCGTGGCGTAACGCTGAAACCTTTCCAACCTATCAATGGATTCGGGCGACATAGATCTTGTCTAACAAACCTGTCAGAATTTTTTCCATAGTGTATATACTTTACACGACTCAACTAGAGCAAATAAATATAGTTTATCTCAAATTTCAAAAGAACTTTGACAGAGTCTCTCGCGCGAGATTGATGACTAAGTTAAAGGAATAGGAATTACCGGACTTGTTTCCAACTGGATTAAAGATTGGTTAAGACATAGAAAGCAGAGAGTAGTAATAAATGGAGTGGCTTCAGAATGGGCCCCGTCACCAGTGGGATTCCACAGGGTTCCGTTATATGGGTCCTTTACTTTTTATCATCTATATAAACGATATAGACGTTTGGCTCCTAAGTACAATTTCTAAATTTGCAGACGATACCATATTAGGAAATAGTGTAAATAATGAGGAGGGTGAAAGAATATTTCAAAATGATTTTGATAGTTTGGGCGAATGGTCTGCTACTTGGCAGATGCATAGGCGTAGGAGACGGGGGTCAGGAGGGTGTCAATTGACTCCCCCCAAAATTCAGCCCGACTGAATTTTTTCGGGCAATTACACCCGAAAATTTGGGCAAAAGCCCAGTACACATATTTTCAATCACTACGATTTCACCCGAAACTTTTTATGATTTTCATATTGGATATCATCGCTCTGCCCGAAATGTATGTCTTCAGATCTTGAACGATGCAATATTCGATTATAGAAAAGAAAACGTCGCGAAACGGCAGTATTTAAGTACCCTATTTGATATAGTCTTTTACAACTTACTCTATTATTGTAACTTGTTTGGTGCTCAGCCTTTGGACAGTTGTGTATACCTACAAATAGTGTTTAATAAGAATATGACTTAAAAATAGATTTTCGGTTTCGCTTATTTTTTCGAACAAAACTTTCTCCCCCCCCCCCCCTCCCCCGCGGACAAAATCGCGTCCCTACGCCTATGGGCAGATGCCATTCAACTTGGACAAATGTAAGGTAAGGAAGGAAGGAACTTGACTGAGACTGATCTAGAGAAAGACTTAAGAGTTTATATTAGTAATAATCTCAAACCGTCAAAACACTATGCAGAAGTTGAAAAGAGTGCCTTAAAAATACTAGGTTATATTAAAAGGCAGTTCCACTTTAGAAACAAGATCATAATGTCTCTTCACAATTCACTAGTTAGACCTCAACTCGAGTATTGTGTGCAGTTTTGGTTTCCATCCCTTAGGAAGGCTATAGAAAGCTTGGAAAGTGTACAAGCAAGGGCCACAAAATTGATCCCTTCAATGAGAATGCAAAACTACCAGCGAAGAATAGAGCGTTTAAATCTGTTTTGGTCTCCGTCTCTCAGTAAGGATATAGACTACAGGGTAAACTCCAGGAAATCAAATCATTCTCTTTTAATACCAATCCGACAAGAAATAATGGTTTTAAGTTGGAGCTTATAACATTTAGTACCTCCATTTGTGATAAGTTCTTCTATAAAATAGTTAATATCTGGAAACAACTTCCCTCCGAGGTTGTTTCAAGCCAAAGTGTAAACATGTTTAAAAATAGGTTGGACAAAGTTCTGAATACAGTCAGTTTAAGGCTGTCCTCACATATAATATAATGTAAGAAAATAGTATTATAACGTAATCCTGCGGGGGGGTTGTTTAAACATTTCCTCCTACACTTAATTCTCCCCCCTCTTTAGAGAGACGTCTTTGGTTGCTCGTGCCCCACATAACATGATCAACCATCGAACAACTCATTTTTTTATCACTTGCCTCATAAACACCTCAAAGTGGGAGACTCTTGAATTGGCCGTAGCAACAACGGGTGACCACCCACGAAACACTTTCATACTCCATAAGGGACAAGTACACGGGGATAGATACAGGGACCTCCCACCGATATTCCTCGCCGGAAAGAGATTTTCTCTACTCTCGTGGTGGCACAACACCGAAGTATGAACTGCTCAATATATCACTTGCTGCATAAACACTTTTCATGGTGAGAGACGCAAGTTGAAACTCGGTGACATTCAAAGAGTTGGCAGGTACATACACATGACAGACATCCAATTACAGAAAACACGCTCGCACATTTGCATGACTTGTTAATATGTTTAAGAATAGAGTAGATAAGTATTTTGTAGAAATACATAATTTCATAACGAACAAAAAATAACTTAAAAATGCATGGCATGGATTAAGTGAGGTACAGTTGCGGTTTTGCCGTCACGATTTTTTTTCTCTTGGGTAGCTGGATAACCCGTGACGGGTGAGGGCATGGTGTGGAAAATTTGAGTTCTGTTTTTAATTCCTATTTCCACCTCTTTCCTGTAGAAGCACTTCATCACTTTCCCGGCGTGATAGCTTTACGCGTATGTAGACGTAGACATGGAGAGTTTAATCTTCACCTCTCTCTCAACCCTTGTGGGACTAGCCTGAAGTGGGTCATGGGTCCTTGTTGGACCGATACCTCGGCAAATAGAGCTGTAAATATTTTTTATAAAATCAATACCATATGTTTGAGGTTTTTGTAACGATACTAAGTAGTTGATATAAGATCGGCACAAATATATTATTAGTTCGTTTATACAACGGTGCTATCTAGTGTACGATTTCTGCGTGTGCATAGCGTAATTGTTAGAGCTAGCTTATATATTCTCCTCTTTCATGCAAAATTTCCTTGGATGCTTTCCCAGGGTCAAGGTATTTTCTTCAACCTTTTTCCGTACCCGCCTCTGGTGGGGAGAGAGCCTTATACTTTTCTATCCAGTTTTCTACTCCTACTAGAATAGTTAAAAATTAAGTAGCTTAATAACAGGAACCTCCCCGAGTGGACCGAAAGGTCTTTGAAGCTTTCTCTTGTCCTTGTAACTCCTTGTGATTCTCTCTCTCTCTCTCTCTCTCTCTCTCTCTCTCTCTCCGTAATGGTAATGTAAATGCGTGTGCAAGAAAGTTTAGGAAATGAAATTGTCCCTTTTGTTCACGGACCGAAGGTCGAAGTGGAAAAATCTTGTAACATTTTCGTTTCTTTTGTCCTAAATTTTTGTAGAAAAAAAAAAATGTAAATTGCAAAAGTATCATTCCAATTATTTCATGTTTGTAAAGCAATTTGTAGTCATTTTCAATTTTTTTTGAAAACTGAAGATACGATTTTTTACATTTTAACTAAATTTCCTCTGAATAATTTTATTTTTTGTCCCCATTCTTGTGTTCGTTTTTGGATAAAACTGTCTACTGCGTATTTTGAAACTTTGTTACGTGACTCTAATTATAATGCGTGTTCAGTCAGTGAACCCATCTTGAATGCCATCTAGTAATTATTACAAGTTTCCACATATCTTAAGTCCTATTCGCGCGCGCGCACACTTTGTTCATCCCTACATTTTTATGAAGTGCGTGCCTGTCTACTGTGATTTCATCATGATAAATAATGTCTGTTTATAGCAATAAATGTCTGTTTATAGCGATAAATTTGAAACAAATTAACGTATGTCTGCAGGCATATTTATTTGAATAAATATTCTTGCGAGCATCTCGACGTAAACAGTAAAAAAAGACCCTAACCTAAGATGCATCTTGCTCCTGAAGACTCCTGCTCCCAGACCCAGTTTTATAAACGTATGGGCTCTATTTTAAAAAGTTGAAAATTATATAGAATGGAAATAATAAATAAATATTTACGCATCTTTATTGAATTAAAATTATATTTCGTCTGTTCGAACTACAAAATTTGCAAATTGTAAAATGACCTGTAAAATGACCTGACCTCAATAGTGGTTTTGTTTTGTTTTCTCAGAAAACAGAATCTCGAACTAAAGAGTGCAAAACTCTTAAAGAAATAAGTAAACGGCCAGAGTACGTCCTATTTTTAAATCGGGTAATAAATCTCCCCTGTCAAACTGCAGACGCATCTCCGTCCTTCCAGCCATCCGTAAACTATACGAGAAACTATTATAAAGGGTGATCCAGAGAAATGGGACCCAAAAGAAACCCCTGTAACTCTTAAAGTATAAGTCCTTTTATAAAATCATACGCATCATTCGAAAGAGGATAGTTACAAGTTTGTACAGGATTGTATAGGTTTTGACAATACAATACAAGACAAGACAAGATAAGATACAAAACAAAATAAAAGTGTTAGTTAAAACTAACCCTTCAAGATGACTGCATGGACTGTGGAACAGCTGCGTTTCATAACTGAGCAATATTATGAGCATGGAAGAAGTGTAGTTTCAGCTCAAAGATCTTTCAAGACAAATTTTCAGATGTGAAAATCACCTTCTAAGAAAGTAATCCGTCGGTGTGTCAGAAATTTTTCCCTAACTGGCAGCATTGGAAAAAGAAAACCAACTGGAAGAGTGCGCACAGCAAGGATAGACGAGATCATTAACAGAACTCATGAAATTGTACAGGATAATCCTAACATAAGCATCAGACGTGCTTCTCAGCTGTTAGGAGTTGGATATGGAACAACAACACACCGTATATTCAAGCAAAATTTAATGCTCTTTCCATATAAAATTCAAACAGTGCAACAACTAAACGATGGAGATTTCGCACGAAGACGACAATTATGTCAATGGATCCAACAGAAGGTAAATGACACCACCAATTTTCTAGCAACTTTGATTATGTCAGACGAAGCCCATTTTCACTTGAATGGAACTGTAAACAAACAAAATTGTCGTTTCTGGGCAACAGAAAATCCATTGAATATTACCGAAGTCCGTTGCATAGTCAGCGTGTAACTGTTTGGTGTGGTCTTACTGCATCTCAGATCATAGGGCCGTACTTTTTCGAGGATTCCACCGGAAACACGGTCACTGTAAATGGTGATCGCTACGAAAAATTGTTGACCGATTTCCTTATTCCTAAATTAAGAGATCTTTGTCTAGAAAACCACTGGTTCCAACAAGACGGAGCTACCTGCCATACCACGAGGAACTGCATGGCAGTTTTGCGTCAAACGTTTCCAGGCGAGTTAATCTCAAGATTTGGAGACGTTGAATGGCCCGCAAGGTCTCCGGATTTTTCTCCCTTAGATTATTATCTCTGGGGATATTTAAAGAGTAGGGTCTACAGAAATAACCCAACGACCTTGCAAGAATTGAAGGCCGCCATCACAAATGAGATACAGGCCATACCACCGCACACTCTCGCAAAAGTGATGCAGAACTTACAAGCGAGAACACTGGAATGCTTGGCAACTAATGGAGCACATTTGAAAGGAGTCATTTTTAAAAAATAAATATTTCATAATAAACTTGTAACTCTACTCTTTCGAATGATATATAGTTTTTATGAAAGGAATTAAATATTAAGAATATTTGGCTTTTTTTTATGGGTCCCATTTATCTGGATCACCCAGTATAATCAGATAAAATTTATATTAAAACGCAAAATAGTACACAAACAGTAATTTGCCTTAGAAAAACACACGACCAACGACGCAGTAACCGCTGTATTAGAAGACATTTACAGCAATCTGAATAGTAAAAAGACGTCACTAATGATTTTGCCTACTCTGACTAAAGCTTTTGACACGATACCTTATGACACACACTTTAAAAAAACTCCAACATTATGGCTTTAGGGGACTATACTCTCAAGATGGTTCCGTTCGTACTTGAGTAATAGGACTCAGTTTATAGCACGTAATATTTATACTTAACAGACAAGAGTCATATTCTACGGAATGCCACGAGGGAGCATTCTGGCACCTATCCTCTTCCTTCTTTACATACGCATAAATGACTTCCGCAGACATTGACTAACTCTTCCTGTTATCAGTACGCGGATAACACGACGATAATAACTTTTAACAAGTACTTATTGCCACTCCAAACTGCTTCTAACAATGAACTCCAAAGAATTTATTGTGACTTAATGACGACAAATTATCCTTAAAAATATATGAGAACATCTTGTATAGTCATTGCAAAAACGGAAAACGATGACACCTTAAACACAGATATAAATTCATTCCTTATAAAACAAGTGCAGTCGGCTAAACTTCTGGGAATTGCCCTTAATGCCAACCTATCATTCAAAGAACACTGTGAAGATCTATGCGAGAAATTAGCTATAAAGTCGCATACATAATCTCAAAAGCAGTTCGGATCCATATACTACACTGGTATGCCTACGAAAGTGTTCGACAATATTTAATTCAACCATTGGTGGTTATGCAAAAGAAAGTTATTAGGAAAATCTGTAAATCAAACGAGCGTAACGTAACGACTGATATAATGTTACACAATTTAAAAATTCTAAAAGAAGAAGATACAAACTAAACATTGCCTCTTGTATGTATCAAATCGTCAATAATACTGCTCCGTAAATCATTCAAAACAAAGTATTAGTGTCCTCAACCCAACACCGTTTCAACATAAGACAATGAAACGCGTACATCGGAAACCAAATTACATTCTAGACTGTGCAACTAGATTTTTAGGCCGGCCGCACGCAGGATCATCTCGCGTCTCTCGACTGACGACTCGAGTCGCGCGTGATTTTAAATTGATAGAATGGGAGCCCTGCACACTGCAGAGTAGTATAGCCGCAAAAGGGGAGAGTGCAGGAATGTTGCAGGTTATTATGTAATGTTGCAAAGAGGGGTGGGGGTTGTTGCAAAGGGGGGTGGGGAAAAACTTGGAGGCGGCGTTATCCCCAAGAGAAAGGAGGGAGGAGAGAAAGGAGGAGAGGTGTTCACCTGGCAGGAGCCAAGTGCACATTAAGACTTCCAGCCGAGTTGGCGTTGTTTTATAGACTCCTAATCAGCCAGTTGGCGTAAATGGCTTGAGTTGCCAGATACCGCGATACCATTGTATACATTATTATAGACTCCTAATCAGCCAGTTGGCTGGTTGTCAGATACCTCTTTTTAGCAGTATTATTGCATACATTATTATTATATACGCCTAATCAGCCAGTTGGCTGAGTTGCCAGTATAGCGCATGATTCCATGTATACCTATTAGACTCCTAATCAGCCAGTTGCTGGTTGTCAGATTACCTCTTTTTAGCGTATTATTGCATACATTATATTATAGACTCCTAATCAGCCAGTTGGCGGTTTTCAGATACCTCTTTTAGCAGTATTATTGCATACATTATTATTATATACGCTAATCAGCCAGTTGGCTGAGTTGCCAGATAGCTCCATGTATTCCGAAGACAGAGTTGCCAGATACCATTGTATACATATAGACTCCTAATCAGCCAGTTGGCTTAGAAGGCTTAAATATTGCCAGATACCTGTTGTATACAGAATACCGGTAGTAGAAGGCATAACAATAAACAACATTGCATCATTCTTTTTATTATAAATATTAGAAAATAATATACATTTGAGGAATATGCGTATAACAGAAATATATACACAAAATTATGGATATATATATATATATAAAATAAAATATACATTTCAAATAAAATATACATTTGAGGAATATGTACATAACAGAAATATATACACATATTATATATAAATAAATATGCATTTAAATAAATATACATTTCATATACATTTCAATATGTACATAACAGTACAGGAGAAATATACACACACACCACACACACACACACACAACACACACACACAATTATGGTGATATATAAAATAAAATATACATTTCATATACACTTCAATATGTACATAACAGTACAGGAGAAATATCAAGCAATATATATATATATATATATATATATATAAACACAAATCAATAGAAATATGCGTATAATCGTCAAGCAAATATATATATATACAATTCACTTTTTTTCAAATACTAAAATCGGTCTTAATCGAGTTTACAATTAATCATTATTGCTCTGCATACGCAGTCTATGCGGCTTAATAATATTTCACCGCTTAAAGTATAGGGAAACCTGTATTCGATATGAATGGCTTTCATATCGTTCAGTACTATTTTTGTCCCCACTTACAACCGGTTGCAAGTCATCTTTAAATACGTCTAGAATACAATCAAAAGCACGCACAAAGAGTTCATCGTTAGCTACATTATTAAACGCAAGTTTATAAGAATGCTTTTCCAATCGAGGGTTTATTTCTACCGACTCGAGCTTTTCAATCGTGAACTCTTCACTCAACATAACGGCAATTGAAATAATCTTCTAAATCGTTACGGCAACTGCGCGTTATATAAAGAAATAGTTCTTCAGGGTGAACGGTGTAGGTGAGCTCAGCCTTGTACCGATCAATTGCTTTGTACCAAAGTTCATGGTATTTCAAAGAGTCTAAACTTTTTAAATAAACATCCAGCACTAGACCATTCTCACCAGTCCTACACTCGGTAAACCATCGAGCAGAGCAGTGTATGCGTATTCAAGAACTGTATCAAAATAAAGCATATCCGAACACGCGCGTCTAATAGGTTTCAGTTTACGGAATCCGACGATTTCAAACATTCTGTCGAGGATGAAACGGTTTCGCGTAGGAATAAGAGCGTTATTATCAGAAGCATTCTTCCACATCAGCCTTATATCAATGCATGGCCGATCGTTATTATACACAACGTACATACAACGGCGTATGAGGGCGCGTCACTAATCTGCTCTCTTCTTGTACCTACGTTAGCAGGTATTTTATAACGATCTTCACACCACTTATCAACTATCACAAAGATTCTATTCATCTCCTCGATACTTAAATAAACCCGTTTGTTTGTCGGTCTACATTCCGTTTCAGTACATAGCTAATGGTACCGGAATTACGCCTGAACACGCGCAACGATTTCGTCACGGACACATCGTACGAGGCGTTGAGAATGCTGCTCAAAGGAAGTTCCATCGTATTCGAGGAGCGCACGTCTACTCGGTTCAAGCTCTGAGATAACTATGAGCCGTGTGAGGCACAGGCAGGAACGGTTCGACGGGCGGCTGACTCGATGATACGTGAATGGGCATGTTCGTACGACTCGAATTGTTGCACATATTTGTTTTTCCGTTTCGTCACTACCAGCCTACGCACTTTGGATAAGAACTAGGCGCTAATCATCTCCACACTCCGGCGCACTATTTGAGAGGAACATATGCTCATATTTTTCCTTTCTACCCATCAAACGATACTCGTCTCTAAAATCTGTTAAAAACTCACGCATGGCACTAGCCACAACCTCACTATGAACCTCATCATGATATACGTTAATATAGTGATAAAAACACCTAAGATTGTCCATGATCACGAGATTCACATTTTCAGACGTAGGGTATGAGTAATCGACATGGTGTAGCATGACGTAATACCGCTTGTCACACCACCCATCCACAAGGCTCATTATCCATACCTGCTGCTTCTCTTCTGCACGCGTTGTTTCTTTTACTTCACGGTGTATGTGAGACTTTATAAAGTTTAGCCCTGCACATACTTCAGCACATCGTCTGTGCAACGAAAGCCTTCAACAGTCTCACCAGAACATCCGTAGAGTATTTGTACATCTTGGAACTTCGCACAATCCAATGTGGTTTTAAAAGAGGCATAGGAGGGGGGAATAGGAAGTTTTTCGGTATCCACCACATCCTCACACTTTACTGAATACCATTTCATAAACGTTGTGCAAGATATTAAAGGTAGCCATTTCAATATACGTCTGATCTGAATACACGTCTGATCTCTCGGGCTTACTGCGGTCGACTGACCACGCAGGGACTCCCAGATAGTAGCATGACTCACGCAGTGGGCGGAGCTTAGAACTTTCACATACACACACACACACACACACACACACACACAAAGGAGAAAGTGAAACGCTATTTGATTTATTGAGATATTCATATATTTACAAATACGATTCGAGATATTCAAGTATATATATATATATATATTTACAAATAGATACGATTATATACAAGACGTGTGAGTTAGAAGCATCATTGGTATCCAAAGGGTACGGTATCATAGGTGCCAGGTAACTGGTAACGTTTCCTATAGGTGTTACGGCACACCATCGTACCCCTAAGTTCCTTCACGCCTCCCAGCTTCTGCGCCCGAAAATTGTGGGTGCCTACAATTAGTTGGTGAGGTTGCAAACATACTAGATCCTTCAACGACTCAAAGTTAACAACCTCCCGATTCGCATGGTTGAGCGTAATACCCTTTGCCTTCACGATATATTTCATTTCATCCCCTACCCTGACCCGTACCCCATAAGTCTTAGGTCCTGTTGAGATAAAAGAGTCGGCGTATGCGTCGTCCCCATACTCATCCTTGATCTCATCAGTGAGCTCGCCGAGGAACTCCCCAATAGCGGCATGTAATCACCCTCCCTCTCTGTGAATATCACGCTATCTGTATCGGCATACAATACTCTCCGCCCAAGAGAATGCAATAGACCCCAAAGTTTTATACGGGCGTAGGCTGTTGTGAAGCTCGCCACAGGTATGTTTGTAACCCTTGAGGTATCTGTGGCAAATTCAGTGTTGTTGTACTTTATTACGTAAGTATTACCTACATTCACGATCTCCATGACCTCTTTATCGGGGGCATTGGCATAATCCCAGACATCGCTATAACTTTGTGCCAAATGAATGTTCCCTCTGCCGGTATTCTGCGCAAATTTTCCCCATAGACTGTTTAGACACAACTTTGCACTAAAGCGCTTGCCAGGATTCTTTACAATTTGGACACGATCAAGTTGTATACCTTCGCGGTCGCGGTAACGTTGAATATAGGCAGACTTTTCATCTTGTCAACTCCTCGCGGATACCCTGATGCTTCAACCTTATCCTTCAAAAAGGCGTTTATATATGGTGTGAAAAGGTTGGGGAGCTTCTGAAACCTCCACACCTCGTGTATCTTCAGTATTCTATAACCATGGCGTACGGCTAGGGCCAGCTCAGGACTTGTATATACGCCTCTGATCTTACGCTGGTGGGGTATATGGTTACATTCGCCGTTATCCTCTTCCGCGCACTTCACGCACAGGGGAAACATGAGCTTGTCGTCGATAACGACAGGTAAGATCGGCATCCATAAATGCTTGGGGGGAGTACGTCTACGAAAGAGAGCCCAAAGTAATGATCATTCAAATTTTTTGAAAATTCATTTAGAGGGTATGCTAGGTCCCACCAGTTTCTCAGGAGCGCCCACGGGGTACGGATGGCTCTTCATCACGTATGGGTATAAAGAACAGAAATCGTAGTAATGGAGCTTCACGCCCACCGTAGGTGGAAAGTATAGTCTGAATGGATTTGTACGTCCTCCAAACAAGCTATCACCACATTTGAGAGGGTCCAGCACCATTGAACGCTTGATCGTTTTATTTCCTCACGGTATACATCGTCTGTCTCCATCCGTGCATCATATTCATGCTCCCACAAGACTTTGTGAGTGAACTGTGATCCTATAAGTTGATCGCGGGTGCGGGTCCCTGCAAGACAGTCGGCAGGAGATCTACCGTGGATATCTCCGACGATACCGCACTCAGGGCGGGGGCATCCATGCCACCAGCATCCATTAAAGGAATACACAGTCTTCACACCAGTGACACGGTTTTCACTAACCCATCAACCCAAAAAACACGTCCATTAATCTTAATGGGTACTTCACCCGTGTTGCGGGCGTGCTTTATGTATACACCTGTTTGTTGCTGCAGGTGTATGAGCCAGTAAATAGCCTTGTGTCCGTAACTGCGGGGGTTGTTTCGGTGAATAATGGCTAAGGTGTCTTTAGGCATGAAGTTATTCTTGAACACCGTAAAACATAATGATGCGATGGTGGTTGCGACTTGCAGTGGATCGCATTTGAAACGGGCTATGTACATACTTCTAAAGGCCTGGAAACATACTCTAAGCACGCGCACATCATTCACGCAATAACGCTCACATTCATCAGCTATATTATAAGGGTTACTTTCATTAAAACTGTCGTAGTATCGATCAAAGTCTTCACGTTCATCCATGCAGTCAAAATAATGTTTGGGGGGTGGTGGGCCTACGTAGTTTAAAGTCTCGCTGGTGAGGAAAGTGTATGGGAAGTATCCTTTGGAAACTTCAGCTGCTACTCCCATCACCTTGGGTAGCTTTGCTAATTTACAAGGTGTGAATAATAAAGTATCTTTAAATTGTACATTGCCTCTTATCTGCATCTGTATTAATTTGTTGCCTCTTTTCAATGGATCACCTGTAAATATCTCAGAGGATTCGTGTTCAAGCAACTCCTTATAAAGGAACTGCGTGTCAAACTTTGCCCCGTTATGGGCGAGAATATACACAGTCATTTTTTTGAACTTGTCGGCTAACTTGACAATATAGGACACAAATAGTTTCACAGGACTATCGCTGACATTCGTTTTAAAAACGTTTGTCCGTTTACCGCATTTGGGGCACTCGTCACATTCGATACCCATACACTCATCACAGATGGTCTGGCTCACAAGTAAATGTGGAATTACCTCTTTGGTTTCAGCGTTCGTATATGTTTCTATATCGTAGTACACAGTTATACAAGGGTTATTTTTAGGCTTAGCATCTTTCATATAACACATGCTTTACTCCATCCGCCTTATATTCCTCCTGGCATGTAGGACAGTGAATTACGTCGCACTTGTGCTTAAATTTTCCCCAATTATCCATTGTGTGAAACATACCACATTCACAGATTCTCATTTTCCTGCACGTACCAATTGATTTATGGAGATCAAAGCAGCTATTATTGAAAAATGTGCGTCTACACACATCACAGTCTCTCTTCTCAACTACACGGCTTTCACATTTGGTGCTTTTACACTGCTCACATACCATGTGACATTCTTTACAATGTCTCACTATATCATCCGCAAACTCGAGGCACCCCTTACACAAATCATGATGTCTCCCATATTTTCGACTTTTGTCATAACTCGCGTAAAGCCCCCTTATATTACGGATGGGGAGATACGTTGTCCCTGACAATCCTAAAATAAGTAGGGGCCTTGTACGATCTCTCACACAGCTTTTAAAAACATACACAGTCCGGCGGCGATCATCCAAACCAAATAAACTATGCGCACATTCATTTCCTGTTCTACCTTTCTCAGCTCTTCAGGACCCATATTACAGTCAAATTCAAGTTCACAGTCTACAGCTAGTTTACGGGCACGCTCAACGATCGTAGGCAGCCAAATTTTTTGAGTCCGTGTATTTTGTACAGTAAACATACGTGCTAAGAGTACTGCTATAAAGCCGCAACCACGATCGACGTTTATATGCCTTCGGTAAATAGTTGGAGAATTGAAGTTAAGAGTGTACGGTATGGCACTATGACCCGCAACACGGAATACACGGTCAATATTTACCGTGAAGTTGTCCATATTGAAGGCTATACTACTTTGGACGGCTTGCATTATACGCCCTAATATATATTCTACATCTTCAGCAGCCAAACGTCTAAACGGTACTATCACCCAATAATCGTCTACATCACCGTCATCTGACCCGAACCCAAAGGACAGACTCGTCCTGACCTCACGCTCGTCGCGATTCTGAAGAGCAAACTCTATAATACGCTCACTACCCTGCGTATCCCGCGCTCAATTCCATTGCTATACAGGGCTCTATGGTCGACCCTGACTCTATACCGATTTCTAGTCAAGGCGGGGGTGGGGGCTGCGGCGCGCACTAACTCGAACGTAATAACATCCTCAACAGAACGGGGGGCGGAATTAGGGGGTATATTAGGTGCTGCTGATGGGGGCCCTGTTGCGTAGGAGGGTTGGGGATCTATTATTGTAGACTTAACAGAACGGGGGGCGGAATAAGGGGGTATATTAGGTGCTGCTGCTGGGGAGGTTGTTGCGTAAGAGGTTGAGGGTTGGGGGTCTGCTGCAACAGGTACGTATTTCGGTGCTTTATACCTGATGTGGGGTTCTCATACCTCCGCTTTGGACGTGCAACCTGTATCGCTGGTGAGGGTTCAGGGGAGGAGATCACAACTACACTGTCATCGTCATCCGTAATGATAGGGTGCTCTACCTCATCGTCGGTTCTGTGGGAGAAGAAATATAAGGATCAGCACTCAAAATTTGTAATATTTTGTAAATGACCCACTTAGGAGTGTGACGTGTTAGAAATGGACTCTGTAGAAAAATTCAGATTCACGAGCCCATCCACATGTATTATATCTGGACCTACAGGATGTGGTAAAACTGTGTTTATGCTTAAAATCATTAAAGAAAAGGGCGAGATGTTCTCGAAATTTGTGCATAAAGTTATATGGTGCTATTCGACGTATCAATCAGTGTTCAACGAGTACCAAGATGATATTTTGTTCCACAAAGGTGTATATGACGTTAATTCGCTAAAGGGAACTGAACATACAATCATTGTAATTGACGATCTCATGTTGGAGATGGATAAAACGTTTGCCGAGACATTTACAGTATACTCCCACCATCTTAACATAAGCGTGTTCTTCATCAATCAGAATCTATTTTTCAAAAATAGATACATGCGCGATGTGTCGTTAAATACGCAATATCTAGTCTTATTCGCGCAACGTAGAGATGTATCACAAATTGGGGTATTAGCCAATCAAATGTTCCCGAATCAGCGTAAGGAGTTTTTGGAAGTTTATAAAGAAGCTACAAGCACGCGTTACGGATATTTGCTTTGCGACCTTCATCCGCGAAACACGTTTAGAGTGCTTCTGCGAACGAATATATTTCCAAACGAGCCTGAAACGGTGTATATTCCAGAATGACAAAGAGACTAAAGAAATACCATGAATTAATAAAAATCTATCATCGACTGCCCCGGGCAATGCAGCAGATGTTTATTAAAAATATCGACGCCGACTTTTTAAAATGCATCTGTGAAATCTGTCTTAACGTTATAAATTGCAATGTATCAATGAAAACCCATCAGAAGGCTCGCCTACGCCGCTACAAGAACATAATACGTACACTCGCTCGTAAAAGTCAAACTGTAGCGAAGAAAAAACGAGTTATTGTGCAAACAGGAGGGTCATTTCTCCCCATCTTATTTTCAGTTTTGGGCCCTTTACTGACTAGATTAATATAATGAAGAAAGTGGTAGTGATTCCCCACGAGGTGTACGCTTCACTGCAAAGAGACACGGATCTAGATCCCCGTAAAAGCAGACTTAAAAGAATGGAAAGCGAATTGTTAGCCCTATTAAACAGTGAAAAAACACCTGATGAGAAAAGAATCTTATACCAAGAAGCTCTGCAGAAATTTCTTCACGAGTACGAAAATTATAAGAGCCCTACGGAGATTCCTGTGGTTATTAGGCACAGCACGGGGGACGATGGCGACATAGGACCTGTACCCGACGATACAACTGATCAACCAAAAAGATTAGCCACACAACATATCGAACATGTATTAAAAATACCCTCCCATACATTGAGGAGTAAAGGCTTAGTCTTTATAATCTATTGAATGAGGATCCGCCATACAATGGACCGATACAGGGAGATCATTGTGGAAGGATCAAAGGTACAGGGATCGAATATCGTAGACATTGTCCATGATCTGGTGAGAAAGTGGGATAGGCCATCACCATCAGGATGGAAGCATATTAAAGCAAGACTACAACAAATAAATGTCCCTAAAACGTTGATAGGAAATCTGAACAGGTTAAAAGACTTGGAACACGCAACGCCTGTGACACAATTGAAGGCGCCGTCACCCCCTGCGGTAACACCTTTGAAGAGGAGCAAGAAGAGGTTAAACCAACCCTACCCACGTGCCTCTAAAATACGCAAATGGCTAACGTATTAACTAAACGTTATTATGACATTTCTACCCCATCCTCTTACGGGGCGTAGATAGACTGCACGTTTACGGAGTAGGAAAAAAAGATGTTGAAAGATTTTTGAGGGAGCAGGACGCTTATACGCTTCATAAGCCTGTGAGAAAAAGGTTTAAAACAGCCAAGACAACGGCTTCCTCGATTGATTCTATTTGGCAAGCAGATTTAACAGACATGCAAAGATATTCTGTGTATAACGATGGTTACCGCTACATTCTATTCATAATAGACGTATTCTCTAGATATCTGTGGCTAGTTCCTCTGAAAAATAAATCACCTGAAACAGTTGCTAAAGCCACCAAAACGCTAATGTTAAAAGAAAACAGGGTTCCTGGCTATTTTTGTACGGATATGGGGAAGGAGTTTATAGGCCGTGCTTTTCAGAATATGTTGACAGAGTTTAATATCAGCTATTACACAACCAATTCTATACATAAGGCTTCTTTAGCTGAAAGAGTTCAGCGCACCATAAAGGAACGCATGCACCGTTATTTTACACATAAAAACACATACAGATTTCTAGACATTCTGGAACCATTGGCATCATCCTACAACCGCTCACACCATCGCACGATTGGGGCAACACCTAACGAAGTTTTAGAAAGAGGTACGCTCCCGAGAAGAGATGGACCACCACCACCACCACCACCACCACACTCTGTGCGCTTCAAAATCAATGATTATGTAAGGCTGTCGCGTTCGGGGAATAAATTCGCAAAGGGTTTTGAGCAAGGATGGACACGCGAGATTTTTAAAGTTAGGGCTGTGAGACCTAAAGGTGTGATAATGATGTATTACATTGAAGATTTGAATGGGGAAGAAATCTCAGGAGGCTTTTACCGCGAGGAATTGCAGAAAGTTGCGTTTAATTTAGAAAAAAATGTGTTTAAAATTGAGAAAATTTTAGGAAGCAAAGGTTCAGGAAGGAGAAAAATGTACCTGGTGAAATGGCTAGGGTACCCAGAAAGCTTCAACACCTATATAAAAGCTGATGCAATAATGAAGCTTAAATAGTATGCAACATGGCTCCTAACCATTTCTACGTCACACTCCCGTCCTCCTCGTCCCTGTCTGTACACCCTAACAACACGCTAGCCAACTTTGTAACAGAACTCCATGGGCACATTGAATTGGGTCGTGATTCGTATGAGGTGGGGATATGCGAAATTCAGCTGGACACCGTCTTTTTAAATATTGAACATGAAGAAACCGTTTTTACGATTCTTAGAGACATTGACGAGTGTGAAAAAGCTGGGGTAGCTATGGATGAAACTATGCGCATCGCTTGGACTAAGATTGCACGGTATTACAGTACAGAAGTAAGACTAGGGCCGGGTCAATATGGTTCGGCCGAGGATGTTGTGAGAGGCTTAAACGTAAGTTTAAGAAACTCAAACCTTACGAATGATTTAGTATATGAAATCGTAAACAACCCTGCACATACACTAATCCTAAAATCAAAGACTAACAGATGTCTTAAAGAACATAGAAAGTTCAAAATTCTAACCAACGGCCGATATAGCGCAGCCTTCCAAAGAGACACATTTCACGAGACACAGTATAACTTGTCCAGATTAATGTATCAATTGAAGATGGAGAAATTGGCTGAAAGGTCCCCAGACATGTGCTATATTTACAGTAATATAGTGGAGCACCAGTTTGTTGGGGATACCCAGGCACGCCTGCTGCGCATTGCTCACATCCCCAACCATAGAGGAAGGAGTTTGAGTATTACATATGACAGACCCCATTATGTGAATGTCGCAACTAATTTAATAACCAATATCACAATATATATAAGAACGATTGAGGGCGAAAACTTCCCATTCGGTAACGGGAGCTTAACAGTGAAGCTACACTTTCGACGCACTGAGTTAATGGATAGAAAGCCTTTCACCGTCTATCGAGGGATGCGATACCAGCGCGGTAGTGGACTTGGATCCATTTTTTCATCCATACTACGTACGGCTGTTCCTTTGCTGAAGAGGGGTGCCAGATACCTTGGAAGGAAAGCGCTACAATCAGGCCTTAACACTGCAGAAGACATATTGGCCGGGGCTAAACCTAAAGAAGCCTAAAAAAACATTTAAAGCGTACACGGAACGAAATCATCAAAGATGCAAAGAGAAAAATGCGTGGTGGCGGGAAGAGGAGGGCTCCCCGGAAGAAGGGGTCACGTGGTATTAAACGTAAAAGGCTATCAAAAAAGAAATGCTGTAAGCGAATGAAACCTATGGTTGACCACTTTTTTGACTGATATAAGCTAAGGATATTGATCTCATGAATCATAGTTTGTTTACCACTTGTCGAGAGAGGAGTCACTATTTCGCCATGGCACGCTTCATCCACCCATGTAGTTCACAATGCTGTAAGTCGGAGCTGTCCTTTTTTGAGCTCCCGCCAACCCAAGTTTCTATTGAGCACAGTGACTTTATTACAATTAACCCTTTAAACACAATTAGTTCCCCGAGTGCACCTATAGAATTCGTGATACCCAGCTCAGGTCCTTACTTTTTTGATCCAAGCTGTGTGCACATGTACGCTAAGCTACGTATAGCCCATTCTGATGGAACGGCCTGCGATGACAAATATGCTGTATACCCTGAAACAAACTTTCTGCACGCCATATTCAACCAGTGTGACGTATATTTAAATCAGACCAACATATCGGCAGGCACGGGGTACTATCATCTACGAGCCTATTTGGAAAATGTCCTCAACTTTTCCAAAGAAGCGAAGGCTACCTTTTTAAGTGCGGAGGGATATTATCAAACTAAAGATGAAAATAGTATAAAGGACAAATTTAAAAATTCTAAAAAGAAAATATACGAGTGTTTTGGACGGTTGCACACAGATTTCACTTTCCAGGAGAAGTTGCTTGTGAACGGGGTGGATATGAAAATAAAGCTCACCCGCACGAGTCCTGAGATCTGCTTAAATCTGGATGCGAATCAAGAAGAGGGTGCAAAGTCCGTTGTGGTTCACATTATGGACACATACCTCCGCGTACGGCGAGTGAAATTAAGTTCACCAAAACAACTAGAAATTGAGAAAAATTTACTAAACGCTACAGTGAAATATCCTATTAACAGAGTGCAGATCAAACTATATACGGTTCCTGCAGGGTTGGCATCGAAGCAGATAGAAAACATTGCCCTGGGAAATCTTCCTAAAAGGATATTAATCGGCATGCAGGACCACGCTTCGGTGAATGGAAAAATAAAAAGAGTGCCTTTAAATTCGAGAATTTCGGACTTAAAAATATAACTCTATACGTTAATGGCACTGCTTTGGGTGGAACAATGGGTACGGACTATTCATCAGACGCTGTGTTACCTCTTTGTGCCAGAGCCTATAGTAATCTGACCCATATTGCAGGTGATTGTGATGAGCTTGGTAATGGGGTAACGCAGGAAGAATTCATTGATCAATTTAACCTTTATCCGTTTGACATTACACCTGACTTATCTGCTAGCGTAAATACCCATTTAACACCACAGCAGAGCGGTAACATCTCAGTGCGGCTGGAATTCGCCAAGCCTATAGACGCTCCTATTAGTGTACTAGTATATCTCGAATCGCAAGCCCTAATAGAAGTAGATAGATTTAGAAGCGTTATCACTGACTTTTAAAATGGATGCTAATACACTTCAGAAAGTAATGGAGCGAGTCACACGTTCCAAATTTATCGGCGTGTTTGCGAAACATTGAGTTTGCCAAGTACGCGAGAATGCGGTAGTCGAACACAGACATCATCGGTAATGAAGGGATTCACTGGATCGCGGTCTATTTTAAAAATAGACAGCGCCTGTACTATTTTGATTCACTCGGTACTCAACCCTGGAGTGACCCTATTATTGTAAAATTTCTCGCTCAGTTACATATTCCCGAAGTTGTATGGAACCCATTTCGTATGCAGGGATATTTTACTAATGTTTGCGGAATGTACTGTGTCTCATTTCTCATGCATATGTCAAATGATAAAGAATTTATAAATTTTTTAAATTTATTTGACCCGTGTCACACTCACCGAAACGATGAAATGGTATGCAGACAGATAAAAAACCGTTTTCCAATTGTACGTACTCGTTGTATATTATAATGTTTTTGTTCGTATATTTGTATATTCGTTTATTGTACTGATTTCTTTCATTTAATAAATTTATGAAAATATATTGCGTCTTCTTATCCCAAAAAGATCGAAAAACACTTACATTATTTGACATTGTTGACTGATTAGTATATCATCCGTATTCCCTTCAAAAGATTGTATAACTCGTGTCAAATCCTCATCGGACCTTAAAGGAAAACATATACAGAGTATACAGACAGATCCCCATTATGTGAAGATATCTTTGGTTCGAGGAGTGAACGCCATAAAAATTTCGATTTTAGCATAATGGGGAAATAACATTGATTGACATTTTTGGCGAGTATCTATTTGACGAAATACTACAACTCTCCGTATATATATAAAATCGAATTATGGACACTTACATTTCTATGGTAGTCCCTTGCGTCGGATTGTAAGGAGCGTCACTGCAAATATCTTCTACGGTTTGCGTCGAAAATAGTTCGCCACAATCAGCGCATTGAAAAGACTAATTGTGGTTAATGCTGCAGTATCACGTTCTTCATACAAGTCTGGGGAGACGTACAGGTCCATGGTGGAGGATGTGTGACACTGCTGACTGATCAGTATATCATCCGTATTCCCTTCAAAAGATTGTATAACTCGTGTCAAATCCTCATCGGACCTTAAAGGAAAACATATACAGACAGACAGACAGATCTCCATTATGTGAAGATATCTTTGGTTCGATTACCAATTTCGATTTTAGCATGATGGGGAAATAACATTGATTGACATTTTTGACTAGTATCTATTTGACGAAATACTACAACTCTCCGTATATATAAAATTCTAATTATGGACACTTACATTTCTATGGTAGTCCCTTGCGTCGGATTGTAAGGAGCGTCACTGCAAATATCTTCTACGGTTTGCGTCGAAAATAGTTCGCCACAATCAGCAGCATTGAAAAGGCTAATTGTGGTTAATGCTGCAGTATCACGTTCTTCATACAAGTCTGGGGAGACGTACAGGTCCATGGTTGATTATTCACTGATGCGAAAATAGCTACTGTTACTCCCAACTGAAAATATCCCCTTTTATATGCACATTCGCCAAGCTCCGCCCAAAAGACCAGATGTTCGTAGTGATTGGCTGCCGATGTAGCTGGGTGGAGCTATGACGTGTACCAATCCGCTATAACGAGACCGGACGAGTAACATATATATAAAATCGAATTATAGGCACTTACATTTCTATGGTAGTCCCTTATATTATTTTTTACTTACAAATTATTAGTATTGTTTGTTAACATAATTGTTAACTTATTTTATAATAAAGAAATTATATCCTAATTATATTTTAAAAAGAACATTCGGTTTCAACGTTAAGCTGTGGTCTAAGGCGGCGTGGCATGAATAAATACTAAAATAAAATTAAATGTTAAAAATCTTTATTCATACGTTATTAAAAGTTAAAAATCTTTATTAATAAAACAGGATAGAAGCATATGAAAGTCAAGGTAAACTATAGTTGCAAATTATAGTTAGGTTATACGATGTTTTTCGGATATACTACTGCCTCGGGTAAAATGGTCCTGTTATTTTAAATCACGTATTTGAAAGAGTTAATATTATTGCTACATAGAAAAAATCGTGCATTACGATGTTTTTCGGATATACTACTGCCTCGGGTAAAATGGTCCTGTTATTTTAAATCACGTATTTGAAAGAGTTAATTATTATTGCTACATAGAAAAAATCGTGCATTACGATGTTTTTCGGATATACTACTGCCTCGGGTAAAATGGTCCTGTTATTTTAAATCACGTATTTGAAAGAGTTAATTATTATTATGCTACATAGAAAATCGTGCATTACGATGTTTTTTTCGATTATTATTTATTGAACAAAACTCTCGCTCTCTTTCTATATTATATATATATATATGTATAGAAAGAGTGGTCTGGAAGGAAGTTTACCAATGATTAAATTCCCTTTGCGAGTGACCCGTTGCCCGCGTCGGGCTAACCTTTGGTTAGCTTCCGCCCGAATTGTTCATTCTGACGAAGGTCAAGCTTTTCACTCCACCTTAGACCTACAGTTTAACGTGAATTCCGAACCACGACCCATCAGCAGCCCAGCGTCTTGACCACTAGGCCTCCTAGGGTGCCCATTTATCTACCAACCACTTTCTTTATTGTGTGGAAGGATGAACAGCTGGGTTTTGCCGTTTCATTGTAGAAATAATAATAATAATGATAATAAGAATTGATGTGCAAGGTGTTTGCAGTTAAGATGTAGTTTGTGTGTAAAAAGTTATTTATTAATAAGTAGAATTTAATGGCTTCAAATTATATTTTAAAATACGCGTAAATATTTGTAGAAGTAATAACAATGATAAAA